>VZRX01019788.1:87547-102772 GCA_013398075.1 Notiomystis cincta
GGCCCCGCGGCCGCCCCGGCGCCCCTCGGGCGCACCGAGCCCGCCGCGGCGGAGAGGCTGGCCCATGGTCACTTTGTGTGCCTTGGGTCTGTTCCTTTATTTTTTACCAACGCTGTTACATAAAGGGTCATTGTGGGGGCTGTCTTTGTCTTTATTTACCATCGTCCCATAGAGAAAGGTGCCGAGCGGGTGGCGGCTCTCCTGCTGCACAAACCTTGGAAGTCAGAGGCTGTTCTAGCCCGGTTCCCCCGGCCCTGTGCTGGCCCTGCCGTGTGCCCAGGGTCCTGGCTTGGCAGATGTTACACGGGCGGGAGCAGCGATGGTGGCAGCCGCTCTGAATGGCAGGACAGCATCGCCTGCCGCAGCCCTGTGGCCCTGGACCCTGCAGGGCAGCCCAGGGGCCAGCCTCGGCTCCGCGGGATTTCCCTCGCCGCTGCGGCTGGTGCGCTGCCGCGACACGGGCAGAGTGGCCCAGCTGGACGGCAGCGCTGTCACCCCGCTGGTGCTGCTCACAGCCACCCGTCCCGAGCAGCTGCTTTGCGAAGCCTCCCTGTCCCCCGGCTTTACCACGACTCATTCCTAGCGTCGCCGGCTGGTTTGTCAGCTTTCTCATCGCACTGCCTTCTCTCCACACAATACTTCAGGAGCAGCACAACGCCCCCGACTGTATGTGCAAAGCCTCCTTGTTCTCCACCTGATGGTTCGCTCTTATGTATTTTGTTGACAAAGGGAAACAAACCAGTTCATGCTTCAAAATCTGGTGTTTTCCTTGATTTTGCAGCCCTAGCTACCTTTCTTTAAGCGGGGCGTGCTTCACTGCATCCTTTTTGAGTGTTTAGACAACACCAGTGACACTGGGTACAGCCACTAGCTAACAAATAATTGACACAGATTTCTTCAAGCCATAGCTGCCCATGTAGATAAGATAGTCATAAAAATGCCTTGGCCTCTTTTATAGGACAAAGAGAAATCCCAGGGGCTTCTCTAGGGAGAACTTAGAGAAACTCAGGGGATTCTGTCAAGGATCAGAGTGGATGCACACATGGGAGGAAAATGGCAGTACATGAGGCGCATGAGTAATCCTGCATCCTGGGCAGAGCACGGGTGGAGTTAAATCCTGTGTCCAGATTAACATTCCTACAACTCCTGAAATGTGCTGTGAGCTTGTTTTGTTTTGTAAAGCATTCCACAGTGCCTGCAAAGTGGCAAGGTGAGTTTGATGGTTGCATCCTCACTTGACATAATTTAGAATGTGCAACAATTTGGACAAATCAAAACATTGTATAACTTCTAGAGGACGGAAGCTTGTCTTTGGCATTACCTTTCAGGGCAGTACTTTGTACAGTCAGCCTTACTTTTATTTGTAAAAGATAAGGATAACTGTTATCTGGGGGAAAAAGTGAATGGACAAGTATATGAAAATGTAAATTTGGTGTCTGGCTAAAACCACCTCTGTTAGCAAAACAGGATATAATGTCAGGAAACGATCAACAAACTACTTTCAGTGTAAACAATCCAAGCAGTGCTGAGCACTCTCACACCCTCTGATGTGTCTCTCCCTCATTGGAAGAAGCATGTCTCTACTCTCTCCCCTCTTTTCTCCCTGGGAAGTTTAAAAATAACCCAAGACACAGCAACATCTGTTCTGTGAATCTTCAGGGAAAATACAGGAAAGCTCACAAGTGAAATCTGAGTGCAAGAACTTCAACCTAAGCAAAGGCAGGGGGAAGTGGAAAGAGAAAACAAGGCAAAACATGTTTTACTGTACCCCTTGCCTGTATGTAAAGAGCATGACCAGTTTCATTCCTAGGAAAATTGGATGATCCTCTGCCATTTCAGTCTAACCAAGACTTTTCAGAACACCAGGAGCAGTGCAGATGGGTTGGAGCTGCCAACCAGTCTTTGTTTAGTAGCTGCATAAGGAGCAGATGCAGTTTGGGGCTGGGAGGGAGAGCAGGGAGCCTTTAACATCCCCCTGTTCCTGCCACACCTCCGTGCACCAGGCGGGGCAAACAGCACTGCAGAAGCCTTTGTGCAGAGGTGCCATGTCAGCTGCAGCTTGGGGCAGGCTCACACTGTACACACCACAACAAGAGGGCCTCTCCTGAGGAACCAGAGCTATATTAGCACCTGCCAGGAATTCCATGAGCATTCCAAAGGCAGAAAGATCAACAATATAAAGCAGCACAGCATTTTGACTTTTGACATTTGGCATGCACCTCTTGTAGCCCTGCAGCAAAGAACTGCCAATACTGCAGATGTCCAAGGTATCTTCATTCACCTAGATACTAAAATTGAACATTTTAATATGATCCAGGTTGTTATGGATAGTAAACAGCTTTTGTCATTAAAGTTGCCATATGTATTTAAAAAAAGGTATGTTCATTGTAGGAACCACCATATTTTGCCAGAGCTGTTGAATGGTAGTTTGGAAGAATGATCAGGTAAAGGGCCCCAGATGATTTCTGAGAAAATCCTGGGAGGATATTACGTTTGTGTTCATAGAATCACAGAATGATTTGCATTGGAAGGGACCTTAAAGATCATCTAGTTCCAGCCCCACTGCCATGGGCAGAGACGTGCTTAACCAGGTAGCTCAGAACCCCATCCAGCTTGGCCTTGACAAATGGTAGTTTGAGAGGATGAGCAGGTAAAGGACTCCAGGTGATTTCTCAGAAAACTCTGAGAGGATATTACACATGTTTTCATTTCAAATAATATCATACAATGTCCTGCTTAAATTTCAAGGAAATTGAATTCTTATAGATAACTCAGTAGATCAAATGTCAGACTATTCAATATAAATAGGAAAAGGTAAAGGCTCTCACACTTGCATTAGATATTTCACTCCTGAGATGGTTGTCCTTAAGTTTTTAGTATCATGACTGCTCAGTTTCTGTCTCCACACTTTATAATGAAAAATTAAATTCAAAAATCAGGTTTGCATTTCTTTCAAGCCTTTGCTGTATGCATCTCTCCAGGTGGAATGCTTGTGTTTGAATCATGTTGGTACCAGCTGGCTTTTCCTGTGGATTACATATAGCTACAACTGTTTTACACATCACATGTAATGGGTAAATTCTGCCTGTAAAAATGTCCATGGCCACTGACTTAAGTCACAGGCAATGATTTAATGTGAGGCCAGAAGTTCATTTACTTTGCACTGTTTTGTTGGCATATTCTAAGTGTACATGAGTGTGATGTAATGACACTGTATATGTGTAATGTGGTCGGAGTAAAATACCTCACAGCTTACCAGCATCAACTCTTGGCATTTCCTAACAGCTGAGTATTCTGGTTTAGCACTTATATCATTATTTTAGTTTTGCAATCAGTTTCTGATAAAAACTAAAGTCACTGGTTATAGAACAGCTTTGGAATTACCCATGCAGAATTTGCAAATGTGGCCGTTGAAGCTGCCAGCACAATTTATCTATTATTTGTCTGGATAAAGAATAGCTTGCTCATATGTTTGTAAAAGAACATTTCTAACTGGCTCAAGGTTGAGCAGCTTATGTTCAGAGACAGAGAAAGAACAAGAAAATTTGCCGGGATTTAAGCCGTAGTTCCTTCCAAGATCAATCTTTGGTTTCTTTCCAAGCAGGCTTACTCTAGATAAGCACCATTCATTTCCTTATCATGTAAATTATTTACTGGAAATAAATGTGTAAGTCTTATTTTATCTGCTCCCTTTTACTTAATGTTATGTGCACATACATAATTCTCCAGTTTTGACAGCAGTGATCCTTTTTTTCCTCTCTCTTTCCTGCAGAGTTTACATGAATATCTATTTTGACTACAGCAGAATTTTTTTTTAATATTCCAACTTTTCCACAGGCCTTCTACATTTCAACAGCTTCATACAAGTTACAAAAAAATGTAGAAACTATGTTTTAAGGTAAGAGTTCCTATTTAAAGTCTTCCTGTTTCATTTCTATTTGTGAGTAGTTTCTTCTTTGACAATATGTTTGTTTAGAAAGGTTGATGTGTTTGCATTTTCACCCCTAGCAATGTGTGACTGGTTTCTGAAGCTGTTTTTTGACTGGGAGTAAATCTCTTGGACTGGCCCCATTTTTCAATTTCCTCTCCTTAGAGGATAATTCAATTAAGGAAATAGATTATTTTGAACTGTGGGTAGCTCCAGAGAACAAGGCTTGCATAAATAATAGCATGAAAGGAGGTAAGGGGAATCCCTGACTTCTGAACTTGCAATCCTTCTGAAGTCCACTGCTTTTTGTTTTACTTTTGTGAGTGGATTCATTCTATAAACACAAATGGTGAGGACAGGAAAATGAGATTACAGTACCCCAGGGGAGCTGGAAGATATTCCTGGAGCCATCCCAGTATTTGAAGACAGATGGATTCCATTCCTGGTACAACACGCCCCATGTCTCTGGGGAAAGAATTTTCTTTTGTTTCTTCTCAAGCTTTTCTCTGGCAAAGATATCATGGGCCCACTCTCATGCATATTTAAAAGGAGAATGGGCCCCAGTGGTTTAGATACATCATGTGGAGGACAGGGAGGAGCTCTACTGTAGGAGAGAGATCCCAGGGAAAGCCACACAGATCACACACAACAGCAATTACCACAGAGTTGGCTTTTTTTAAGTTTAGCTTCCTGCCCCCACTCCCCCTCGATGCACTCTGTGATCACCTATGTGGAATTCCTTTCTGGTGATGAACAGCAGTTGCCAATAAAATAACCACAGGCTCATCTGAAAAACAAAAGTGGTCTGCAGTAAATAGGTAACCTGTAGATGTCAGGAAGAGGGCTGTCCTTCCTTCATGGAGCAGGGGCTACCCACCTACAGTTATATGAACTTTAGAATGGATTCAGTACTGAGATCATGGTACTGAGAGCTTCTCACACTTCTTAGCAAAGGGAATTCTGTGGGGTTATTAACTAATTTGTAAATCTTTCTGTAAAAGCCACAGTTCATCTAGTTTGTTTCTGAACAATAAAATCCTGTCAAACATACCTTGAGGACTTTTTCTCCATCCTATTTCAGACTGTTCATTTTAGGTATATTTAGCTTCAGTTTTTGAGCTAGTCTTGGGAAAGAAAAGTTTAAGAAGAATAATTGAAATTCTTGAAATTCTAACACACATTTGGGCAGGGACCAGAGGAGATCTGGCAAAACCTAATTCACAAATTATGGGGGTCCAGCTGTAGCTCTCCCCTATGCTTCATGTTGACATAAGAAGCAAGAAAAAAAAATATACATGAGAAAAATGCTGAAAAGGAAGATTGCTAATGCTGCTGAGGTAGGAATGCAAAGCTCTTGCAGGCACCTCCCTCCTGTCTAGCCTTCACTTATCACTGTGGGGTTATTATACAGAACAGAGAGGGTTTAATTTACATTGCTTGTTGAATAAATCCACTCTCAAAGATGTGAACACTGTTGTTGTTATCCATCTGGGCAAACCACTCAACAAACTTGCCAGGGGACCACTGATTACTGTATGAAGGAATAATACTCTTTTGCCAGAAAAATAGGCTGCCAAAGCAAAATGTTTCAGCTCTCTCTATTCCTTTGCAGCAGTGACACATGCACTCCAATGCTACCAAAAGCGCAGACACACTCAAGTTGCTTCCCCATACCCTTCCCATATGTGGGATAACTAGATAATCTTAAATCTCACCCTGAGTGCTTTCCTGCTGGTGAGCAGCCCTTGAGCTGGTTTTACACCCACACTTAAATTCCACCACCAGCTCTTCAACCCCTTGTGGTAGGACTTTTAAAGTACAAGGTAAGGCAAACTTTCCTGAGAAGTTAAACACTCACTGTAGCATGACATTCTCTCCTGGCATGCTTATTTGGCCCAGAGAGTGCCAAATTGTCCAGTTCTGACTCAGTTACTAAATGTTCCAATAATCTGAATCACCTGTCTGTTCACAAACAGTTCTAGGAATTGCACTACTGCTCAAGTTATTCCAGAAAAATAGCAAGTATCAAAATCTGCTGCATGTTGCTTATAATACCTTCACTAACCTTTGGCTGCTCAGCTGAATTTTTCCAAGTTACATATTTGCCAAGAATTGAATGCTAGCTAAAATGGTTCTGCTCATAATGTTCAAGAATGGTGACATGGATTATACTTTCTAATAAAGTTGCCTAGAGACTTGTAGCATAGTTTCAAATTTGGCAAACAAGTTGTGTTTTATGCCAGAGATGTGCCTTTTGCCAACAGTCTTGATATGCAACCAAATTTAGTGAAGCTGTGAGCTTCTGATGAGCATCACATGTGGGCTGGCCTTGACCCCTGTAGCTTCATTCTCAGAACAGCACACCTGGAACTGCAGCACTCCTGCTGCAGCACTGCCCAGGATTTCCTCTGCAGCACCAGCCAGGTTTGTCACACCAAGTACAGAACTCAGAGCAAGCTCACAGAATCACAGAGTGGCTGAGGTCAGAAGGGACCTCTGGAGCTCATCTGGTCCAACCCCTGCTCAAGCAGGGACCCTTAAAGCCAGATGCCCAGAGCCATGTCCAGACAACTTTTGAGTATCTACAAGGATGGAGATTCCACAGCCTCTTGGGACAGGCCATGGCAGTGCCTGGTTACCCTTCATGGTAAAAAAGTGTTTCCTCATACTCAGAGAAAACCTCTTGTCTCTCAGTGTGTGTCCATTGCCTCTGGTCAGCTTGCTACCAGCCTCCAGCTAGGAACTGCCCCATGGATCCCCACCTCCAGGTTCAGACATTCAGCCCTTACTCAACACATCTCACTGCCTGCTCATCCAGCCCATAGTTCTCAGCTTCTCTGCTGAGGTATTTGGCAACACAGGATCATAGAGGGAAAAAGACAGCAGTGGCCATTTTTATGGAATGTGGATTGAAAACTGAGCTGAGAGACATGATAAAAGATTACCTAACATAAGAGCCAAGAGAGATTGGGAGAAGAATACAAGGGATCTCATCAGGGGTTTGGAAGGAGGAAAAACAGCAAGGGACAAGTGGTGCTTGGGTAAAATCTGTAACAGCCACCAGAACAAGTTCTCCCCTCCCATGTTCTCATCTAGGTAAGCAAGAAAATGACAACACACTATGTCTGCTTATGGAGTAACAAAAATGAGAACCATGGAATTAGTTCTAGGAGTGACCATCATATACTGACAATGGAAGTCAGAAAAACCAAAGTATGCACAGTGCAAAACACACATTAAGCAAGACAAATATAAGTACTAAGAAGGTAGAAAGCATACAAAATTGTTAGATTATACAACAGTCTTAATTTAGTCCACTTGCATGTACAAATTTCTGTATGACCACACATAATGCTCTCTTCAGATACCACTTCTCTCAACAGATGTTAAGTCAGTGTTTAGGGAACTTAAAATTTCCCAGTAAAGACAACTACAAGCTATATCATTTGTATTGTTCATGAGAATGTAATGAAAAAAAGGGTCATTTTTTAAATAAACTAAACACTGTTTTTCAAACACAAGCACATAACCTATTGCTACAACAAAATTATCCATTTGGTAAGTTACTGACAAATATTTTCCAGCTGTCACTAGCTACATTCTTATTTTCAGGTGCCAAATTTGAGATGTTTAGGGTCAGATTTACCAGAGTTTGCAAACCCAGAGCAATCAAACAACAGCTCTGTATAAGTACAGTTGAAAGCACTCCACTGTGTAAAGAACAGAGCAAAACTTGGAAGACAGAATTAAACACTCACTTCAGTATTGGCTTCGGATAAATCTCAGGTCAATAGAATTTCAGTCTAAGCAAACAGTTCTCCTAACCACAAAACTGGTTTCTCTCAAGTAGCTAAGTAAACAGCAAGCATCTTTTTAAGCTTAGTTTTCAATGCTCACAAGTGAGAGTAGCTGAAGCATGAATTTTAGCAGTTTAGAGATGCTTAGCTTAGTTAAACTAAAATGCTTTTAACATCTTTCCCTGAACTCCAGTACTCAACGTGCAGTATGGAGATAATGACATGGAGCAACTCTGACTGGACAAAATAAGAGTGAAGCCAAGTTCACCCCTCCTAGCATCTAACTGGCCTGAAAAAAAAATTCAAGAAATTATCTGAATTCAACAACGTCCCTGTGAAAAAGGGAACCTCCACTGACTTCACAAACTTACTTGCTTTACAAAGACAACCAAGGCACAGGGATGCAAGTGAGAAAGCAAGTTAGAAATCAGGCTAACTATACTGCAGTCAAGTTCATGAATCACATATGAAAGATGAACAGAGTGCAGAATGAAAAACTCACAGAAAGACCATACCATAAGGTGTAGAGCAAAAACTGAGCTACTAAATTCATCCACAGAACACTGTCCTTGCAAAACAAAGACCTGGCTTCCACAGAAGAAAAAAAAATATTAAAAAACTATATGACTTTTTAATTAAATGTTGCATCATAAGCTGTCCATCATAAGCTGTCCATACAAACACATTCAACACATTACAGACATTTGCTTAAAACTGCCCTCTTGATTCTGAAAGCTCAACATTCATTTGCAGTATGTATTTTGTTTGAAGTCTAGAAATTTCAGTGGGTTTATAGGATGGGAGGAAGCTGTGCAGCTTCTCACGGCCTTTTAATGCCCTTTTGTAACAAGGAGCTATTATTACAATATTGTTTACAAAGCAGTTTAAGTTTCAGGACTGAGGAACATTTAAGTAAGAAACATACTACACTTCTTTGCATTCCAGCACAATTTATGACCTATTTAATGCCATTTTCAGTGAGAAACATGCCATCTTGTAATAATGCTTTTTTGGGGTTAACCTGATTTTTTTTTGTATTACAGAATTGATATATTATGTGGCATACTACTGATGTATAGTATAAAATAAATTTCCTGGTCTGAAGATGCAAATATGAAGCTCTCTAGAACTAAAATAATTACTGTTTTCAGTCTGCTACATAAACAGTGTAGGCCAGGTTGGATGGGTCTCTGAGCTGGTCAAGTGGGAGGTGTCCTTGCCCACAGCAGCCAGCTTGGAGCTAGATGATCTTTAAGGTGCATTCCAACCCAAACCCTTCCTAAATATTTAGATCCTAGAACCTTGAAATTCCAAACAAAGCATTTCCCAAGAGTTCCTATAATGAATGTCATAGGCTTGGTCCAATGTATAATAACGTCCCTGCCCAGGCTGCCATTGCATTTCTTATGTACACGCAAAGATACGGGAAACACGCTAGTTTTGAAAAATTTTAGTTAGGAAGGAGAAGCCTGATGGAAACAGGCACTGTCACAGAGCTTGTTTTAAAAAGTTACATCTGGAGGGCAATGGGGAGAGAGGTTTGCTAACAGTTTGCAAACTACTGCTGTGAGACAGCATTGTTATCTTTAGTTATAGTATATCTAGCTGACATCAGTATATGTGCAAAAGTAAACTAAGTTCCTAAACTTAGAAATATGTTTAAACAGATGCAGTTCTGTGTAAATAGCTGATAAATTTCCCTAAGGTACACCAGTGAGGAAACCTAACATGCTTTAATCTCTGGGTGTTTAGGCCAGAGTCTACACAGACTCTGCAAGCAGGAAGCTTAGGCTGGCCGGTGCTTTTCCTCTAAGTGGATCCTCACAGCTTATGGGGAACAAACACTCAGCTGAATCAACCTAGTCTGGTTCCCATTACCCTTATCCAGTCAGCTTACAGTAATAGAGAACCTGGTCCTGAAAATGGAACTTTTAAGTATCACCTAAAACTACGACACTGCAAATGGACAGATGTACTATGTGGATCTGACTATTCTGTTAAAATAAACCATCTACTCATACAGTACATTCAGCTCTACTGCTGCAGATAGATGAGAATCTTTTACTTAAAAAATCTTAACAACTTTTTTTCCTGCCACTGCTGAATTACTTATCTGATGTTTTTTTGGGGTAAAGTCATATCACAAAGAACTCTAGAGAGTTAGATAATGACTAATAAGCATTAACAACTAAGAAAGAAGAAATGAAGACCAAAAAAATAACCAGGCAGGTCAGTCAAGTCTGTCTCATTTACTAGAAATTGGATACTTTTGAATCCAGATAATCTTCTGTTCACATATATTCATGTGTGAACACTGCTTATCTATCTTTTTAAGCATCATGCATTGCAAATAGCACTGCTTACTCTCTCCCAGAAACATCAGCTATGAGTCTCATAGGAAAAAAAAAAACTAAGGGAAAAAACCAAACAAACAAAAGGAAAAAAAAAACTAGCAAAGAAACAGCCTGGCTGTTTGAATCTAGGTTGTGGCTAGTAATTACTCTCACAACTGAATAAGGAATCCCTAAGGAATGGTGTACATTACCCAGTTTCCTTCTGTAACCACAGGGCTGCACAACTCCAAATGCAAATCTGTTAAAAACAAGCAAAATCAAGCCTGTCAGAAAACTACAACAGACCACAAGTGAGAAAACAATCACCTTCCAGATTACATCCTCCCTTAACCAGACTGGAGCCTAGAAAACAGACATCTTTCATCATGTCTCTGAGCAGACAATATTGAGTTAAGCAGGAAGGATTGACTTCAAAAATATGGTGCTGAAAGATAAGTAAAATGGCTGTTGCTTCACTCTTACTGTTTCAAAGCTGTGGTCTGTAACATCAGCTCCCCTTTGACTTCCAGAAGTAGATGGGGAAAATCAAAAAACTGGGAGAAGTACCTTTGTTAATCCAACTCACTGCACAGAGGTTCTTTAGGGGTACTGAGTATGCAGCACTGAAGACAGACTGTTATAAAAACTGTTGTACCAAAACAAAAGTAAAATCTTTTATCCAGATTCTGGTACCTCTCATCATTCCCAAGAATCAGGACTGCAAAGAGCAAACATCTTTATACCTACTTCTGTTCATATGCTGAAATACAAATGTCATGTTATCAATGTAAACCTTTAACCAGCGAACAAAAATACATCCTATTTAAAAATCTGAGGAGAAAAAAATTACTTACTAAATTAAGGAAACTGCTGCTGTTTGTTTGTAAGTCTAGTATTTCAGTTTTCAGAAGTACTACATTAATTAGAAATTAAAAATCATAAATGTTCTGCTTTACTCATCTGCTATGCAAGACATGGAAAAAATGAAAATTAACAGCAGAGTTTCCTCATCTTGCTGTAAAGCTTCCTTCATTTTTCACTCTTTTTTTACTGAATGTTTTGGAAGTCAGATTCTTCTAAGACAAGAATGTAGTGCAGCCTCAAAAATCAATTCTGTCTGAAGTCTCTGGTCTTTAAAGAGTGTGCTCAGTATACCAGCAGGAAAAATAGAAATGTCACAAGGGACTACTTAGATGTCTCTTCTGCTTTTGCAACTATCCTGCAAATGTGCACCACAAGTACATGCATTTTTTATGCTAAGTAATCTAAAACCTTAATAAGAATTCCTAACTGTTATTCTACCCAGCCTGAAAAACAATACAAACAGATACATTTAATTAGCTGGCCATCTGATCCCTTACACTGCAGAATGCAGTCAGGCTACTCTTAAAGCACTTGTAATCCTGAATTGTCTAAAGAAATATACAACATATACTTTCCATAGAGTGCATGTGTTGTCACGTAGTTATTAAATACACTTATCTAGTCCCCACCCTACTAACTTCCACCAAATAAATCCGATTCAGAAAAGGCACAGGAAAAACTTGTTAAGATTGCAAAACACTGCAGCATTGCCCACCACCACGTTAATAAAAAACACTTACCAAGCACATGCAGTGGTGAGCTTGATAAACCAAGTCAGGAAGGTCTTAAATAACTCATTCTTAATTCTGTAGGGTTTTTTCTATTAACGTCACATTTTATTAAAAAAATAAGTTTCCTATATTTAACATGTATTTTAGCTTGCTGTATGTGACTGAAGATCTTGAGACCTTTAACATTAAATGATAATAAATCCAGTACTTTCTTCACAGCTTTGAGAAAGGGTAAAAGGGAGGGAGGATGAAGGAGAGGACAGGAAAGAGAAAGGAAAAGGAAGCACCAGGCCATTCCCAGTAAGAGAATCAAATAGTTCTACAGCATCAAAATATGAACTTGAATCACAAATATTAGAAAAACTACTATATTGATGAAACGTGGATATATTCCATATAATTAAAACATACCATTGGGAAAGCCTGGACTAGGAAGGAATACATTCTATTTGCAATTTTCTCTCCTCTATTTCAAAGAAATTATTTTCCTTCCCACTCATGTATAAACTACTATTCCAATATGTCAGTTGCACTAAAGCCAGATACACAAGACTCTGCATTTCCACAATCTGGAACTATTTTATCCCTATTTTTCCCCAACAATGGCAAGAATACTGGATACAAATTTGAAGGAGGAAACAACTCAGAGGTGTGCACATTACGTATTTAATTTGTAGTCCAGGAAAACGCCCCCACATTCTTTCAACAAGAAAACTGCAGGAGTCATCTCTAACAGAACACATCTATGTGGTGCTTACATATTCTCCATGGGGCCCAGGGTTTATGCGAGAGAAACCAGGGAATAAACAACTCCCCTAAATCCCACAGGTCATCTGTACAAAAGATTAGCAGCCCACAGTTGTATTGCTCTATGTGCAACCACTCTGTCTTTGTGAGAGAAGCCCCCTGTAAACAGAAGGTGTTACACAGAGTCCTCTGTGCAGGAATGCCCTGTAAGTAACATCAGTAGCAGCTGTATTTTCTGGGTTTAGTGAGAATGAAAACTCATGGAGGCCATGAAGCACTGGGCTACACTTGATGTTGTGTACGAAAATAAATCTCAAGGGGCCCAGAGTCCAGCTAATGAACTCTCTGCTGCTTCTCTTTGGGAGAAGGGAATGGTAAATGACATTTCCAGTAGAAAAATCAAGAGAGAAAATATTATCTGCAAGGAGAGATAGAAGATCCCTCTTTACCCCCACAAATTCCTTCTTGGGAAGTGACACTTTCTGGTTCCCTTCAAAGATATCTGTATTAGTAGAAAAATGGAGATATATATCCTTGCACAAATCTTTTCTTACTTTCCTCACTTCAATGCCAAAGCCTTTCTAGAACAGGGATAAAAGGCTACATTTGCAGTTTAAGCAACAATGGCATTTTAGATTGTTGTAAAATCAAAATACACTGGAAATATCCAAGCAAGTCCCTACATTAGTCTGATGCTACCTAAAGCCAAGAACAAACAAGCAAGCAATGAACACTGGTATTTTGGTTTTTTGCATGGATATTAGAAAAAATAGTAATCATACACTTTTTTTCTTTTTAAATGTTCATTACTTAGATAAAGCACATATGAATGTAACATTCAGAATTGTAACATAGAAAATGTAATGTGGGCAATTTGCTATTCCAAGTACACTTACCAAAATACAATTTTATAATGAAGAAAGTCTCAAAATACACCTGTACAACAATTGGGATCCACAAAATATGATTTAATAGAGTCACTCAAGATCACTTCATTGAAACCACTTTTATAATACTGTTTGAAGAGCCACCTCTGGTCAAAGAGCACTCTCCCCCCTTCCCCAGCCTGTCCCATTAAAGCAAGGGTGGAACTGTAATTGCAATGTAAATCTCCTAAACCCCCAAATCTGAAGCAGTCCTATGAACTATGACACTGCCTACACTTAGATACTGGGAGGATGGGAATCACCCTCTCGGAGGCCATGGTACATTGAGACACTTACCCATATTATTGTTTGTAGCGCAAGCAGAATAATCTTGTAAAGGGCAACTAAATAGGGTCAAAATAGGAATTAATTATCTCACTACCAAATCATTCCCTATGTGTTACTTAAGCATGTAACATTAAAACTTAACTGAAAAAGGAAAAGGTAACCATTTCATCCTATATTTTCTTTATTTCCTTTATGTTTAGAAGTTGCTATTTATGTTCTATTAACAGAAATACATAACAAAAGCTCCCTATCAAGTGGAAAAAAAAGTAATTACAAATGCTGAAAAAGTTGGCCTCATTAACATATGTACAGACTCACTTAATACACATCTTTGTGGGAATTAAACCATTTTATGACACACATTTATACAGGCATTAAACATTCCCAAGTAACTTTGAGCAGAGAACACGCCAAATCTTTAGTCTGGGCAGACAAAAATGTAGGTTTCAGTTTTGATTGTGGAGCTAACATGCAACAGATACAACATTCAGTCTGAGCTGTTGTTGGTAAGTTGTTCTGTCTTTTCCTGCAAAATTGAATTTGGGTCTTTCTGTCCCTTCTTGTCCTTGTTCTGCTGTTCCTGGAGCGTCAAGATTATTTTTCGTATTTCTTCTCTTTTGGTTTTCATTCTCGGGCGTGGAAACCAGTCTGTTAAGTTCATTGGTAGCTCAAAACTCAAAATAGGATTCTGAAAAGAAAGGTCATTTGGATATTACAGTGAGTAGGTATAACCTAAGTGAATGAAGAAAACTGTAGTGAGGAAAAGTACATTCTTACTCACTTCATACCATGAGCATGGAACAAAATTTCTATAATTTCTGTGTTTTGTACATGTATAATTATGGTAAAATCAATCAAGCTTCAGTATGTTACAGAGTAAAATCCATCCAGATCACAGTCCTGATTATAAGAATACCTGAACAATCTATTGTGTTTGCTACATCTTGTAGTCTAAGCATTTGTATGCATAAATGTGTAAAATTATTCTAATTTAAAAAAATATAGCAAGAAAGAAAACTACTGTAAAGATATAGGACATTTGTTAAGAATCACTAGCATCAAAGTCTAGAGCTGATCAGGAATCCAAACATTCCTGTTCTTATAAATAACCTTTAGGATCATAACCAACTAGGCAAGTCAGTTTTAGATTGCACTCTAGAAAACAAATCCCCTGCCTACCACAAACTTCTTTTACACTTACATTCTGTTTTCTTGCTAGGTATCGTTCAATAATTAAGATTTTTACTATTATTATGAGACAGTATCTACTCCTCTTCAGTGGTACTGAACAATTCCACCCTAACCAAATGACAGAAATTCCTCCCTTTCTGCACTCCAGTTTACATCATAAGGGTTATTTAAGAGTGAATTATATTCATTACTGAGCTAAGATCAGCGAGGCTGCTTGTGAAAAAAAAACAACCCTAGTGACATTCTGCACAGGAATGTTTTTTGTGGCTGTTAAGCGCGGATTAGAAGAGCAGTGGCATAGAGAGAGGCCACCCGTGCCGTGCCGTGCCGTGCTGTGCCCTGCGGTGCCGCGCTGTCGCCCCTCCGGCAGCCGCCCCTCGGGCAGCGGCCTCTCCGGCAGCCGCCCCTCCGGCAGCCGCC
>VZRX01019788.1:103065-169982 GCA_013398075.1 Notiomystis cincta
GCTGTCGCCCCTCCGGCAGCCGCCCCTCCGGCAGCGGCCCCTGGCGGCCCCCGCGGGCACGGCCGGCTCGGAGCGCTGCCGAGTCCCGGCCGTGACAGCCCCGCCGGCCGGGGCGCTCCTCACGGCTCACCCACCCTGACGAGCGAGTCTCGCGTTCAGAAGATACGCATCGTGACTTTAGTACTAAAAATAAATCCACAAAGAACAAAAAGATGTGCCTGAACAGTTCACAAACATCAGATTAAGCACCTGCTTAATACTCCTCTCAAGTTCATAGAGTTGGTGCAAAATGAGACTGCGGGCAATTCTCCAAATACAAAGCAGCTGAAATTGTTCACTGAGTAACTTCAAGGCAGTCTAGTACAGTGCAGCCAGCACAGGTTTTCCCTGCCCACTGGAGCTACTTGTGAGAACATCCTGTGATTTGCTCTCTGACACACGTATGTGTCGTGCCTATTCTCTGGCAGACAAAGGTGCTGCACACTGCCAGACTGGGCAGGACAAGGCATTCAGCCTGCCATAACCCAGCAATCAATTCACAAAAAAGGAATGAGCTAAGATTAATGAAACTTGCTTGCTCCTCATACCCCCAGTGAACAAAACAGGAAGCACTTGGTTATGGTTCTAAGATCTCAAGAACTCATTGGTAAAGCAAAAGCTTTTGCCTTCCATTTGTATGAATGCATTCTGCTAAAGCCATGCTTCTGTTGTGTAATGTATGAATGGAGAGGGGTTAAGGAATGGATAAACTGCCAGCTTTTCCAGGAAACAGTTAGCTACAGGAGAGTTTAGAACAATGCTCTAAGGCACCAGGGATTCTAAAGAGTTACTGTCCCATGCAGGCAGCATCTCACTTGACCATCATTTCTCCTCCCAGTCTACACCAGAAGGTGCTAATGCCTCCACTTGTGAAAGGAGCTGTAACTTGAATACCAAGTCAGCTTGTAAGTAAGTAAGCATTCAAACAATTCCTTCAATAAAAACAAGATCTGGCATTTAGCTGTAATGATTTCACTTACATGTTTTCTTACAAGCTAAAAATACCCCCAAAAGAAACATAAGCCCCCTACCTGTGTCACATTTCTGAATTTATTCAGTCACAGTTCTCAGGGAGAAAGAACAAGCTTTTTGTAGTGCATTTTTAGTTTAGATTTTGAACTCTATTTCTTACTGGATGATTTTAAAGGGTACACAGCAGAACAGAAAGGAAAACTCTCAGAAAATTTCATGGCTTTCAATTTCTTTTATGTACGTACAACTAAAAAGGATAATTAGTTTATTTTCCAAAAAGTTACTCTGTGTGTTTCTGTATAAATTAGTTTATAACACATAATCTCATAACTAGGTATTGAGCTGCAGTAGGAGCTTGTTAAAACTGTAATCATTCTCAGAGCTTATATTTGATTGCTGCAGGAATCAAAAACAGTTTCAAGAACATACATACCTCAAAAAAGCTCTCTACATACTGGAGGATGTACACTCCACAATCACTGAAGTTGTTCTGCTGTGGCACTTTTGGGTTGGAACCTTTCATAACATCTTTGGAAAAGCTTCTTTTGCTGCCTTTCCTGACTTCCCACTCCACCTCTAAATACCTACAATAAAAGACGATGCAAATGAAAATAATTTTTTATTTCTTGAAAAGTTTAAACAAACAAACAAACAAACAAACAAACAAACAAACAAACCCAAACCAAACCAAAGTAAAAAAGCCCCAAGCCCCAGATAGGAAACTTACTCCCTTAGTGTTTTCACAACATTGGACCGGGAAGGGCCTCTCAGTGAGTCCATAAGCAAAATGCAGGGCCTAACAGAGAACACAAGTTTTAAGTACACAGTACTTTACAGCAGCTTGAAAAACACCGTTACACAGAAGTAGTTGGTGGGGGGGCCTTAGCAAAACTAGATCAATACTCTAAAGTTCTGCCAGCACTGCTGTATAATCTCCTAACTGGGATAGCTAAATGCCAAGTTATCTTTATATCAAACCATACACTAAACACACTTAGGAATGCTGTTAGAAAATACAATACTCTCAGACAATTTGTTACAGTTGCTTAAAACACCTTCAGGTGTCCAATGCTCTTTTAGGTGCTCAAGGTATCTGGGACACTGGCAAGAGAAAGTAAGGCACAGAGCCCACAAACATCCTGCTGGAGTGGCAGCTTGAGGTGAGATGGGACTTTCCACAGCACACTAGAAGACATTAGTAAAGCATGTTCAAGAAGTGATGCCAGCCTGAATCTGAAATCTAGCTGGGGGTTATATACAAAACACCCACCAACTCTATTTGAAAGACTTTAAAAAATAATGTATCTATAACCAAGTATCTTCTAGAGAACCAAGTCTGCTCAAGTCCTCTCCTGCACACTACAGTTGCTGGTGTCCTGTCACTTGATCTAAAGCACACTGCCTTTTCAGGAGCCACAAGCACAGCAATCTTATCAGCCACCTAATATGCAACTTGGATTTATACATCAAAGCTAACTCATACCAGAGTTCAGAATTTCAGCATTATACACAGTATGTATTTTGAGGTATAAATAAATGCAATCACTTTTCACAAATCTCTGATTTTTCTTTTTTAACAATAACACATATACATTCAAAGTATCATACAAAGAAACTTGGAACTAGTAAATACAGACAAAATATCTGCATGCATTTATGGATAGGTATGTTTGCATTTATAAACTCATTTACATGTATGCAATTCTTTAGGCATAAGCATATAATCACTAGAATAATGTTTGTACTCGTTTTAATTTCTGATAAAAGTTAGTATTTATATAGGTACTGCTCTTTAAGAAAGCATTAAATGCTCTTTCAAAAAAATCTAGTACTTTGCAGGGGGAAGAAGTGACAGCCTTTTCGAGGTAAGTAATTTTAAAATACGCTAACAGTAAAGTATTTAAGCGCCCTTAATGACTTTGATACTTAAGTGTCAAAGATGTTATGAAATTTCACACTGGATTAAAATATTGTCTGCTGGATAGTATTATGTACAGATAATCTGTCATCAAAATGGGACAAATTTAGCCAAGCTATAATCAGATGTTCATAAATATTCTTAAAACACACAATACAGATGACTTTTCCTTGAAAATGTATTAAGTCATATATTCCATAATATCTCAAATTCTGTAATTCTATTCTGCCTCCTAAGAATGTACTGAGTGTACTGTGAAAGTCTTCACCTTTCTAGTATGCCTTGTATTCACAAGGAAGGAAATCCAAAATATATAAATTAGGAAAAAAGTACAAAGGAAGCTGTCAAAACAACTATACTAGTAACAATATTGCTGGATTTCAAATCATGCATCTGCCACACCATAATGGAAACAACTGCAGTCAATGTTTACTAAGAAATTATTTCTGGGTTTCAGATATTTAAAAAAAGTTTTCAAACCCAGAACACAGCAAAACTTAAAAAGAAAATGTGGAACACTTATTAGAGAAAAAAGAAGAGAGAGAGACAATAAAGAGGAAGAGCTATAACACATTTAGATAAGAAAAGGGGCAGTTAAAAATTACTCCCATTTTCCTTTACTAATCTGAGTAGTGATAAGGGTTTTCTTTACTATTAGTTTAATTATTTAATTAAAAAAATTAAGTCTGCTTTTTAATATAAGGTACATTTGAACATGCTTCTGCACCTTGTTTTTGTAGGAATCCAAGTGCAAAATACCAAAGAACAGCCTTATTGGAAGAAACAATCTTCATTTGCCTGATGCAGGCTTAAGAGAAACCCAAAAAACTATTATTTCACCAGTAGTTTCATTCAATAATTTTCTGCTCACTGAAGATAATAGGAAGTTCTCTCTCAAACCCTAACAGCATGCTGAATAAAGTATTCCAAGATTCATGTATGATTATTTCCCATAATTACTGTCTTTTATACTTCATAAACTTCTAAGAAACATCCATTTTAACTGTTTTAATACTTACTGTTTGCAGATAGTGGGCTTCAGGTACCACTGTCCCATTTCTGAATTACAGTTATCATCTACAAGGCCACCATCATCACTACTGTCTTCCTACAGAAGCAATGTGGTTATAGGTGTTTAAAAGTTAATACTGTTTTTTCAAACAGATGCAAAGGAAATTATTGTTACACTTATCATTTTCATTCAAGACCAATAACTAAGTTTAATAAAGAAATGATAGCTTTAATCTGAAATGATTCACTGTTTGTTAACTTCACCAACTTCTAGTCACATGGTTTCTGAAATCCATGCTGGAATGACATGGATTGAATGCTATTTATTTAAGGACTGCTGAAACTAGAAAAATGCAACCAACATTTTCAAAACACTGCTGTCTTAGAAGAGGTAAATCTCCATTATTTGGTTATAATCCAAATTATCAATACTCTTCCTTGCCAGTGAATACTAGAAACTTGCTTGGAGGTTTCATGTATGTTTTCTTCTAGGTGAAATGAGACAAGATCTGCAACAAGCTCAGAAATAAAACTATATTTTTGCTCCAAAATGCAACAACTTGATTCTTAGGGCAAGGAGATTTAAACCACCATGATACACTGGATTATGGATTGAAAAAACAGTCATACCACAAGCTTGTAAATATCCCCTGGCCTTTTGATTTCAATATTGATTACTATGAATGATATTAAAGTTTTATGAACAAAAGCACTAAGTTGTGGTATCTAAAAAAATCCCAGTGTGATCCATGGTTTCTTACCCTTCCATTGAGTTGGGTATTACTTCCACAGGTCACTGTGTTATGGGGAGAGAGGTGCTTTCCAAAAATGGGAACCCCTGTACCAGCACGATTTATGAACATTTTTGTGTACACTGTGTACAGTTCATTAACACACAGGATCCTGGCACTGAAATCCTCAAGCTAAGCCATGAACATGATATCATATTAGAAACCACTGCCCAGCTCCTCGTACACTTGTTTTTGTTGCAGCCTCAGCTCCTTTTTTGGCAGATGAAAAGGTTGGTCCACTTAGCTTGTCATGGTAATTTCTACACTTGCTTTGTGCATTCTAGAAAATATCACTGACAGCTTCAGCCTGAATTAAGTTCTAAGCTACATGGCAACTAAGGAGCTTGGAATTTGTTCCTTCTCTCAAGGAACACAGCTGGCCATGTGCTTGCTTCCCTGCCTTCATGCCATGTATTTCAGATTGGAAATACTCTACCACTTAGTCTCCATCTTCTGGAAACTCTAACTGCTACAAAACAGCCAGACAAGCAGTTCCATCAGGCAAAACTCAGAATGTTTGCACGGGTGGCATGACAGAAGAGGTGGGCTAAATCCAGCTGAAAAGCACAGTTGGGTTTCAATATCAACTGGAGCTTTTATATGTGTGTACACATATACACAGCTATTGGGAAATCATTACAGGTAGCTGCAGACTGAAAAATAATAGTTTGTTCTGGACTCAAAGGTACAGAAAAGGTCATACACCTGGAACATGAACAGGAAGGCCAATTAGGAAGAGCAAATACATAACTTCTGGCCTGCTCACGTTGAACTTATATTTGTTAGAAGCAATGGAACTATGGAATAATGCCCTCATACCCAGCACTGGGTCAGTCAGGGGCATGCTGATATCCAGTCTTTCCACAGCTTTAAAATATAAATGTTTTCCAATAGGAACGAGAACAGTACTTGATTATAAATCTATGCAGTGTAAATTGGACTAGGAGAAGCACCAATGAAGCAAAACAATAGAGCAGCACATACTTATAAATGTGTCTGGTTACATCCAGGAAATGCAGCTGAAAGAAGAGTAACTTGTTCTTGAGTTTAGTAGATGAACATGGAGTGGGGGAGACGAAAGACAGAATTGTACTGACTTTCAGTGTCAGTGTTTCCACTAAAATCACTGTGTCATAGTGTCATCACATGAAAGACTCACAAAATTAAATGCAGAATCAGTACAGCACTTTTCTATTAAATAGTTAAATGAACAAATGTTTAAGCCTCTCTTTCAGCCAACCTGCAGATTTTTGTAGGTAACCAGTGCTTTGGATTTGACACTTGTGAAGATAAGCAGCTTTAGGCAATGCACACTCACAATCTGTACACCGCTTTTAAGCTGTCCATTCAACATACAACACAACAGTTCAGATTTCCTAAATAAAATTGCTAAATTCTTTACCTGGTTATCTTGGTCTTCAGAAAAATCTATAAGCTCATCTTCATTTAGTTTACTGCCATCAGCTGAGTCTTCACTATAGTTTAATTTGATTTTGTGCAATCCATCTGTATCAATCACAGACAGCAGGATATTTAAACATCAAATACTTTGTCGTCACAGAAGACCAAACTCATTTTAAATACCTCAGGATTGCTCACAGTAACAATAATACAGCTAACAGATAATATTTACTTATGGATATGAACAAAAGTGAAAAGCTTCTTCTAAGTAGCACAACAGAAACTATTTCTTATTGTGTGAAATGCCTAGAAAAAAACTGAAACACCTAAACTAAAACCCACTATGAAATTTCCCCATAGTTCCATGGAGCCTTTTTAACAGTCTAAATTGCTACTGCTACCAAAAGGGGCAGTTTGATATTCTCTCTAAAACAACCATCTATTCCTATCTCTAGCTCCTTTTGTAACACCAAATACATCCATACACAGTGGATCAGACCGAAAAAGTAGTCACAAGCTTATTATGTTTTAACTGGAACAATCTCCTCCATCAGTTCACTGTGCAGTTATATGAAGACTTGTGTTGGTAAAAGGGAAAAGGCAGCTTGGGAACACGCTGGGCGGGGGGGGCATAACGAAGGATCAGCTCTCCTGGGAGCAGCAGCTTAGAAATATTTCACAGTTTGTTACATAAAATGATTATCTGCAAATTCACTCCCAAGGACCTCATTATATTTAGTCATATATTTAGTGGGGAATAGCATTAGAAGAAAAAAAAATTATGAATGTTCTAGCTATACCTGTACAAGAAGCAAATACAGACAGCTACAGGCTCACTGGTCTTACTATTACCATACAAGACTTCAGAACAGATTTTGATGGAAAAAATAGTAAACTGTGGAAGTAAATTAAAAATAAGTAATTCATGCCAGAAAGCTTGAAATCTTCCTAGAAAGGGGCTATGTAATATATGTAAACAATGACAAAAATAAAAGTATTGGTTATGGTGTCACTGGAGGACATATTACCTATTAAAGGAAAGTAGGTTTTCTTTAAGAACAGTAAATAGGGCAGTGAACTAGCTAGTGGAAAAAAAAGGAGAACATCTACATTTGAGAATATTTCAAAAGAGATGTTGAGGTAACACTTTGGAAGGAGGTCATCAGTAGAGTTCCACAGGGACAAACCTGGGAATTAGTCTTATTCAGTACCTTTGAAAAGACCTTAGAATAAGAAGTAGGTCATATACTAATGTGACTTATTGCTGAGAGATTTCTAAAAAATAAAAATTGGTATTGAGATGAATCATATCTTGTTCAAAAACTGAGCAATAAAAAATTGATTAGATAACTAATAAAAATAGATATATTTTGGATGACTTCAAAGTTACTCAGATATGAAGTTCTACTGATTCCCAAGTTCAGCACCAGGATTTAGTTTGAGATCAAGACATCTCAGCTTAGAGATGAGAACTATACTTCCCACATATATTTAGCACCTCGGGTCTCAATGTTAGGAAACCATAATCAGAGCACAGAGCTACTTAACTGAACAACTACTCTCTATCTGCCTTAGGATGAGAAGAGGATGGCTCTTGGCTTCACTGGCTACACTATCAGAGGCACATGTTGTCTTTTGAGATATCCTTGGATATGCAGGACTTACAGATGGATTTGGCACAGTCAAGATCCACACCCTTCTGAAGCACCAGCCGAAGGCCGGTCAGATAACCCAAGGCAGAATGCCCATCTTCCAACTGGTTGAAATGGAAGTTTAAATACAGTGCATCTAAATTTAGCTGCCTAAACATATCCTTAGGGTCAGTCTCACCCTTAAATCAGGACTGGGCCCCCTGAGAACATCTGCTTTAATCAAAAAGTGCATCATCTTCAATAGTTGAGCGAGAGAGTCTGAGCATTCAAGTTAGAGAATGACCATCAGCTGCCAATACAAGGCAGCTAAAAAACCCCTCAAGAAATGTAATCCTGGCAAAAATCTGTCATAAGGTACATTCCAACTAATTACAGACAAGCAACAGTAGCAGCATCCAAGACGTGAGACTACATCACACAGCAGCAATGTCATAAACAGTAACTATCACACATAAAATGAAAAATCGACTCAAACAAAAACGCATCTACACACACCCCTAGCACCCCTCCAAGACCTTCTAGGAAGAGGGACAATGTTATCACAAATGAATACATTTAGAATAGAAATTAGTACTGTTTGTACCCACAAAGATATTGAAGTTTTAATGGCCTGCAGTACACAGATTAAACCACACGACTGGTAATATTTTCAAAACTTGCACTATAAAGTATACAATTCTGTGCTGTGTAAACTAAGGCAGTAGGATACTACTGGTGACTAAAGCAAAAGCTTTTGCATAATCAGATGTTTCCTAGTTTATGTCTTAAGGAGAGAAAATAACCTTTTTCTAATTCCTTCACCTGCCTTTAAAAGTATGCCAGCTCCTTTGCTCACTTGGGTACAAACACTTTTGCAGCTTGGTGAGCGAAGTCTCCACAGCAGCGATGCGTTGAGAAAGTCGCTCTAAATGTAACACGGTGGTCATGGAGGAAATTTATTTTTTTTAGAGTTATTTTCTTCTTAACTCTTTTTACATACTTTCTTATCAGGACATTAGAGAAATGAATAGTGTTGAAGCAAAACATCAAATGATAAAAGACACCGATATTAAGGCTGTTCATATAATCTTAGGTCAGTTTTCCCCTGCACATATATTATAAGGACCCATGGTCAACTACTATTCTTTCCTTAATAATTGCAATCTTGAGGGATGCAAAGTGGTACCTACAAAATGATTTTGTTTGAAAAAGGGTCATAAAACTGAAAAATTAATCTGATTTAGGAAAAGTGTTTTATCTTCAGCCCTTTGCCACGAAACTTATGTCAATAGCCACGAAAACTTTTTAAATGCAATGGCTATGAACTACTTATACTGCAAGCACTCCAAGTTCAACCATATACTAAACTTTCAAAGTATGAAGTTTACACCATTGCAGAAGTAATAACAGATCTGAAATCTCCAAATATTTCATTAAAATGTGCATATTTTAACTATTACATACCCATAGATTGGCTAACAGTTGTGAATTCACCCTGTATACCATTTTCATCCGGAGTTCTATGGTCTAGTTTATGGCATGCTGATTCCACAGTGTTAGGTTCTTCCACATCACTGTCTATTTGATTCAGTTTTTTGAAAGCACTTTTTCCCCTACAAGGACTTCTTCTACAACCTGAAGATTCGTTGTCCTCTGTTTCAGTGTTTGGGTCGATTAAAGCTGTACTGTACTTTTTGGTAAACGTCTTCTTTGCTGTGGACTTGGAAGGTGAGTTTTGTGCATCTAATTCGTTTGGCAAAGGAGATGGCGCGCTGCTCTCTCCATCTGAAGAGGAAGATTTCATCGGCATTGGTGCATTTTCATGATAATGGGGATTTGGTTCATATTTGGGTTTTTCTAAACCAGGAAAACATATAACAGCCAAAAACCAGTGGGCGCTGCAAAGGAAAAAAATACATTAAAAACTTGCAATTACATTAATGCTCACAGTTAAACCTGAAACTGGAAAAGTAAACAAAACACTGCGTGCCCATGCACACATAGCCAAAAAAATTCTGCCCCCATAATTACTGAAAGATAAACTACAGTAGTTGTTCACTTTTCTGACCAGGTTTTACTCCAGCCCTCATAGGCTTCTGTAAAAATACGATTTTTCCATGCAAATAATCACCAACAAATTAATTCGTAAGATGCAGTTAGTTGAAAACAGGTGCTGTCTTAAATATTTATTTCAACTTGCTCATACTTTATACATTTTTATCTTTCTCTGAATTAAAGCTTAGTTCTTTTTTAACATTTCCTTCATTAATGTATGAATTAGAGATTGTACAGTTCATGTTATAAGGCTATTTGAAGTTTTCTGGTAGGTCAGCACTAGCAACATAAGTAGTCAGTTTTAATAGTATGGCTGAATTGCTCATACTCTTCCACCAATGAGATCTTCCAATTGTATTTAACATTTACATTTTTAAAGAAATCTTGTCAGCAGTGAGTTAAAGGAGAAAATCTGAATGCTTGTAATGCCATCACAACAGCTCTGTTGTCTTCCTCACCCTTCACAGAACTGACATTCTAAATTTTCCAAATCAAACCCAGTTATATCCCCCAACACAAAGTGTAAGTTTTGCAACAGTTTCCTCCTCTTTCCCTGCTTCTTCAGGCTTCACTGACTTGCCACTCAAACAGAACTAGAGCAGCAGCAAATTCAGAGACTGAGGCATGACAAGTGGATTTTGATTGTCCAATTTAGAAATTTTCTGAGGGATCTTTGATTGTCTACAGCAAATAAAATTGAAGCTAGCTATGTATTATACAGGTGAAGTCACATTTCTGTGTGTTCTAGGAAACAAAAGAAAAAGCAGTAGCTAAAAATTCGTGTCTAACTGACATACTAAAAAAATAATTAGATGGTTATGAAGCCTAAACTCCATCAAAACTTAAGGGCAGTTATATTAAGTGGCCACTGAAAGCAGTCCTGAATGATTCACCACATCTAATAAATGAACATATCAAGTACTGCCCAACCCTGGAATTTGTGTGTACTCTCTTAACAGAGACTTTATGTACCAATTATGTCAGCAGACTTGCGTATTAACCTGGATGTAAAAAGAGAACAGCTTGTAACTTATAAGAGAACAACCTGTTTTCATTGGAGACTTGAACAAGAAGGACTGTACAGCCAAAGGACACTGATGTAGTCATGGTTAAATCGAGGCACACTGTTCTGAAGTTGATTCTGCCCTGGAGTCAACCTGCCCTGGAGTCAACCTGCCCACCTCCAGTTACTGCAGTTTGACAGCTGGCTGGTTAGATGATGAGTCTACATTCCCTAAACTAGTGGTTATGAGATATTCTGGAAAAATGTGTTGGAAACAGACACCAAAACCCAGCAGCTCCCCATCAAACCACCACTTTCTCATCTCCCCGGCTTCTTGGTTATTTTTCTGTCCTGCAATATTCTTAGTGTACCTACCAGGAAACCACTGCTGCAAATGAATGTCCTACTAGCACTGCTCAACAAGTTTCAGCTTATGGTGAATGGACAGTTCCAAAAAGTGTAACAGGATTATATCCAGATGGCAGATGCACACCAGGAGTACACTTTTCATGCTCTAATTGCAAATGGTGAGCCCATGAGACCAAGCTACTCTAACCCGAAATCACCAACTCAACACATGGTGTGAGTATTATACTTTCAGTACAAACTGTTATGTTCCACTTGCTGAGACAAGACATCACTTGAGTTCCTTATCCAGAAATCAACAAGACAGTGTGTTAAATTACTAGCAACATAAGAAATTCTTATAAAACCACAGACCTATTCACTTTCCTTTTCAGGTGGCTACTAAGTCACACTCACTTCTCCTCTGCATAACCTCATTTCTCCTCTGCATAACCCATGTGGATATGTGAATGACATGAGAGGATGTTGGGAAGTGAACTATATAACAAGTGCAAAGGCAACTTAAAATTTAAATTTTAAAGAGACACTTTGAAGTTTTGGTACTTGAAGTTTCAGGGAAAAGCGATGGCAAGGATGAAGTCTGCAGTGGACCTTACACCTGAGTCATTTAAACTCCCTAGATCTGGATGTCTCACCAGAGGTCATGGTATGTCAAAAACTAAAGTTAGTGGTTATGAACACCTTTCTCAGGAAAACACACCTTTATAAAAAGGAAAGATCTACGTATGGCCAGTTATCTTGTAAGTGTCTCTCTACAGCTAGCCCCAGAATTCAACTGGAGAGAAGTCAGGAAAAATGAGATGTTTTAGAAATTTTCCTCCCACGGTGCAATGGCACAGTACCTAGATAAAGCACTTTTCATTAAAAATATATTTTTAAATTTTTGAAATATCAGTGAGGTACAACTATGCAAAATCAGTTAGAAACTTTCTATCTGTCCTTACTTTATTTATGTTTTTATTGTATAAGTTTAAAATGCAGTACTTTAACTTTTGTAAATATTTTGGCTTAAGAACTATTTGGAGTATTTCTGTGAAATATAGAAATGAGTTTGTGACAACTTGCTCTGATTTTAAGGAAAGCAAGCATCACCAAAGTCCTTAGCAACCATCAGAATGCTAATGGTCTGCTTCCTGACCCTTAACAAGTATCAAGACAAAAGGATACAAAGAAAAAGAATAAAGATCTCAAGGCAATAGTGACTTTCAATTAAGTTTTCTTTCAATATCAGCTTACTGTAACTAGAGATGATCCCATCCATACCAGAGAGATCCAATTAGAAAAGACTAAAAAAGGTAAATCCCAAAAGTTATCAGTGTCAAAAGCTTAGAAGAAAGAAGGCCAGAGATTGAGTTAAAACCTAGAAAAAGTACTCAGAAAACTTAATTTTTGATCAGTTTTTAAATTGTCTGATAATTCTTATACAATACATTTAAAGCTCTTACATAACCATTTTTATCACTGGGAAAAAGATGTTTATTCTCTTAATTTTTAACTTCAATTCACATTGTAATGTAACTTCTAGATTTATGAAGCTTAAGCCTTTACCAAATGTGATAAAAAGGTGTGTTCACTTACGCTTCATTAAGGGGAACGAAAATGAAATCTTTCTCAAAAATGTCAACGTGCCGCGTCCATGTTTTTACTCGCCCATGTCGCTTTTGTTGTATTCTGCAAGAAGAAACCAACACAGAATTTGTAGGGTGGCTTATTTTATTTGAGGGAGCACTTTCCTGGCATTTTCACCTTGACAGTTCAAGATTTTCAAGGCATATTCCATGTTTGCTACAGGTCTGGATGTTTCCTAGAGTTCTGCTGATATTTCCCTCTGTAAAGCATCTGTTCTGAGAATCTTCACTGCACTTAGCTCTATGTCAAACTGACTTATCAACAGACTTACGAAAGGTTTGAAGTTTCATGAATATTTCTTCTTTCTCTTTGATTAAGGCGTTTATAGAAGAATGAACTGAACACATGTATTCTATCAGCATCTTCTTTTTTCAGTTTTTCAAGTACCAAATACCTAATTAGTTAAAAAAAAGAAAAGAAAGAAAAATTAATGGAGGTTTTAACTCAAAGTACTCAGCATCAGAGTAAAAAGGACTGCCAATAAGTGCTCCCCACCAAATTCTAGCAGCTTCTCACAGAATAGCTATTGGACCTGACTATCCACAGGAACTAATTAATGCAAAATTTGTGTAAATATCTCAAGGTATTAATATTTCAAGGTATTATTGCTCTGCTCAATCAAGAAGCTGTTCTGCTGCTGTTGTATTTATTTTTTATTTCATGGCAGGAAAACAAATTTTCAAGGAGTTTGTTACATAAAGACCTATCTAGGAGACCTGTATTTTGTATTTGAGCCACCAGATCTCCAAACAGTCCCAAGAGTGACACATTAATTTGATTTTTACTTCTAAAATACGTTAGTAAACTGAAAAATATACATACGCACCTTATGTGTAGCACAAAAGCAGCAGCATGTAACAATTTAAAACACTTCTAACATCTGCAGCATCAGTGACACCACAAAATTAACTTAAGCATTACGTTAATCAAGACAAATGAAACTCCAGGAAACACAGATATTCTGGAAAGGACAACTGAATTTTAAAAAAGCTTGGGTTTTTTTCAGTTAAATTTGCTCTTGAGATGCTAAAAAGTTGCAGAGAACCTTTATCCAAGTAGGAACAATGTCACTGTCAAGCAGGACAGCAGGAGAATCAAACTTTCTTGGCAAGATTACAAAACAACCTTTAAAATTACAGCTATACATAGCTGGAGACCAAGTGTTATCAACTGACCTATGAATTTTTAATGTCAGAACTTTTCAAGTTTCAAAGTAAAAGATGACTAAAAACTGATGTGAAATAAAACTTACTTTAAATAAAAATCAATAATAACATCATTTAAAAATTCTCCTTCATTTAGACAATGGAGGTCTTCGTTGGTCACAGAAATACCACCTTTAGCTGGAGAAGGTGGATAAACTATCAACCTGAGAAGAAAAATACATTCAATAAGAAGTATGAAATGCCAAAAACTCCTCAGAGAATTATTACAGGGCAAAGATAAATATCTTACTTTTCTATAGGACCAATAAATACTGTATGTGGTTCGCCAATTTCTTCATCATCATCAAAAAATGGTAACTGTTTATTTCGCTGCTGCATTTTGGACTCAGAAGCAACCTTAAAAGAATAGAGTTAATATTAATTTGCATACTGTGCTCAATTTTACTAAAATGGTGATAAAACTTTGTGAAGTCCAGCGGTGTTGTATCTGGTTTTTCTGAGGACTTAAAGTTTGTGGTTTTTTCCCTTTCCTACCTCATCTATTACACTTAGATTTTTGCTCATTTCTTGCAGAGTCACAACACTTTCTTATTCTTTAAAATGCAGTTTGTTTAACAAAATAATTAATTAAATGTAACTACAACAGTGCAACTTTCAAACTTCTTGTTTGAAATACTGTAATTTTACCAGTTGGAAAAAGCTTACGTTGTCTGACTATTGTAAAGATTTCTCATCCCTTAATAATTTTTATATAACATTACTTGTGGACCATCGTATAACCTTACAAATCAAATTAAATGCCCTAAAAAGTACCATGAATGCACAGACTATTTCCCATAGTTTCATAATACACTATGGACCAGTCTGGGAATTGTCATATAAAAGCCATCAAAACTTGGAGTTTTTTTTTGGCTGACTTACACACTATCCTTAGTGTCTTTGTAACCCACATAATATAATGACTTTATTCCAAAACAAAAACATAATTACATTTTTTATTTTGTTTTCTCTGTGAGATGGGCTTCCTTTGGAACTGTCCTCCAAGCACTTAGTAAATGCAACAAGCCTGGCATTGGCTTCTTCAAAGGAAATTTTCACAAAGAAGTCAGAAATATTATTTCTAATACCAATGTCCATAATTATTTTTTCAAATATTGAATTTGCATGAGGATCAAGACCAGTCTCAAAAATCAAAATTATGTACTGTTCTTCCTGACCTGTAAAAAAAGCAGAGAGAAAATTATTCATTTAGGAATAAAATAAAATAAAGCATGCTGCAATTACAAACTGATTTAATGGAATTGTTGGCCAACACAAGTACACAATGTGATAATGTATGTAAGCAGTAATACAGATGTGAGCAGACACACAGAAGGTCCAACTGCCAAACCTTTCTTATCTGCATTTGCAAAAAGAGTGCATTCAACTTCTACCTTAATCATGAAATGTTAAATATTACACCTGGTAAATTTTTAAATCACACTGATGCAAAGCAAAAACGTATTTTGAAATAACATCTTTGTTTACTGAGAGGAAGACTCTACCCAATACTTTTTCTTACTGCAGTTCCTATCTTATTGTTTCACTACAATTACAAAAATTGTATATTCAGTGTAATTTCCTCAATGATCCTAGAAGGCTACGCTATAAAACATCGCTGTTTTTGAAGAAGTTGGAGAGAGTGACTCAGATCAATTGGCTATTATATAAAATATCATCCACTTAATATGATCTGAAAAATCAAAAAGCAGTAAATTGCACTGAGAGGAATTATTTTACACAGTCAGAAAAAGGAAAAGAATTCAGGCTGCAAATCCCAGTCTCACATTGCTGCCCAACACAAAGCTGCCAGGACCTGTTTTTCTGTAAGAAGAGTTTCAGACACAATCATAACCATTTCCCTTTGGTCATTCTTAGCCCAGTATGGTAACTCCTGTGAAAAATAATTCTTCAGCAGCATAATTCCCAATTCGCTGTATGCAGAATTTAGATGTCTAACTGGGTTTTGGGTGTTCCTGTTTTGGGAGCTAGGCATCTACAAACAGTTGCTCACACAGCTCTGGATACAGGCTTAAATTAATTTCATTGCTTACAAAACAGAGAGCAACTGTGTTATCACCAAGTCCTCCTGCATACAGAATGCAATAAAGCAGCTGGATGTAAAACTCCTAGTGCCACAGCCTCAGGGAGAAGAGCAGGACAGGGACATTGCTGAGAGTCATGCCAAGGGAGGGACTTCTCACAGACAACTTGGGAAACTTTTCCTTTTTTGTGAACACTTGTGTCCACCTGGGGTCTAATTCCTGCTCCCAGAATTGTTTCCAGGTCCCCTGCATGCTTTCCAATTACTTCTGTAATTGTAAGACTCCTTACAGCTCATACTTCTTACAGGACGTGGATGAGACTATTATACATTATTATGGGAGCACTCAACCCAGAGATTGTTGAAAGCATTCCTCCCCCATCTGAATGCATTCATGTATGTACAAAACTGTGTGTAAGTATAAATTACCACAAAATTTAACCTGAAGAAAAGCCTATTGAAGAGAAAGAGAAATGTAACTCAATGTTACATTTAACAAGTGTGCATATTAAGATGCTAGGACCTTGACAATTACGTAGAAATTAAAATTTAATTTTTATACTCATGAAGATAATCATAATCCTCATATTCTCCAAGCAGTTATATGTCTATCTCACAGCATTATTACAAGTATGCTGGGGGAAAAAAACCCAAGACAACCTATACAACAGTTTCTACTAAAACCTGTCAGCAGAACAGCACAGAAAGCACAAGTATTCCAAAAGCTGCCATATAAATGTAAAGGCTCATATACAAAAGCTAACCAAACCAACTTGCTTTCATTCAGTACAAATATTAGTGAAAAAAGGTATACTAAATTGACTAAGTGTTGCAACTAGCATGTTTCTGGACAAAGAGACTGCACAGCTATTCTGAACTGAACTCCTTCTCAGCCTGGGATGGTAACAAGTGTCCAAAAAGACACTACATCCATCCCAGCCAATGATGACCCTTTTAGTCTTAATGCACTTACTATTCATGATCCAAAACATGGAAATACAATCTGAAGTGAATAGTAGACTAAAATTGTTTTACTTACTGTCTCCTTTACATTCGTACCAGACATTATCTTTACTCATTTTCAGTTGATCTCTCAGACTGCTACAGGTTGAAGGTACTGTTTGTAGGAAAACTACTGGCAATTTTCGGACACTACACCATTCACATTTAGTAAGCTCTGAAGTTTTCAGGTTAATCTCTCTGATATCACTTTCTGATTCTATGAGAAAATAATGACATTATATTAAAATATTAAAAAAATCCATACGTTTCCTTTACAACTTCCCCCTTGATTTTAACAATAATCAGTACGTGCTCATTAAATTTCTTAAAAGTTTTTAAAACTTTGAAATCAACACATATGCAAGAAGTGATGGCTTTTTATATCTTAAAAGACAGGCTAAATTCCAATGTCATCCATCAAGAAAGGAATCAGAAACAGTTTTCTGCCCACCCATTTAAAATTACTTTTTATTCCACAGGGAAAAAAACCCACAATTTCCAGTGATTTAAATTTGCAACTCTTGCTACAACACATTTTACAGTTAGTTTGTAAAATTGTAAACACACACCTGAGGAAACAAAGGACTATTAGTTTATTACCCAAAAAAATGTCAGTAAGCTGGTAAATTTTTAACACTGCATCTGATGCTGCCTATGCCAATGTTGAGCATTCTGAATTATAAAATTTGATAAAGAAGTGGATATACATGCAAAAGTAAAAAAAAAAAAAAGAAAAAAGAAAGACAAAAAAGGAAACAGTAAAGTGCTAAGTGCTCCAACACACACAGCTTTTAGTGAGTCACCATCTTTATGCTATTGACAAATCAGGTGCCTTGGAAATAATTTCACCACACAGCTATTTTAATTAAAACTTGATAGCCATTTTCTACAAATTATACTAAGCTTTTCAGTGTTGTATTTTTAAAAATACATTTAAAGTACAAAAAGTCATAGCCTCTATAGATCTGTATTTTAGATGCAAAATAAATACTTGACTGAGCAAAGGCTACACTTATCTTTACAGCTTGTGAGACACCTTTCTGCATGTAATAATTACAAAATACAACCATTCTCTTTTACAAATAACAGCAAAATTCAATAGGACTGAATCTTAACACTGCAACTTAAGATTAACAAACAGTAACACAACAAAACCCTACAGAAGAGAAGAAAGGAAACAGAGCAGGAATTGTAACTCAACATTTCCAAATTATGTCACTATTTCTTTCAGTGACATGAATATACAACTTTCAGGCTAGAGAAAAAATTATCAAGAGAGATCTAGACAGGAAAGGTCTAACACGACTGAAATAGCAGAATAAATAGGGTATTAAAAAGCTAACATTTTACAGGAGGGTTACTCTTGCTTCTTATTTTTCTTAATCACTTCTGAGAAAACCTTTGCTGATTATCACCACGTTATCTACAGATCTTCAAATGAATGATTAGATCAAGCAGAATCAGATCAGATGAAGCAGGACTAAGAATCCAGTTATAGGCATTGTGAATTTTTTGTCAGTAGAAGGCAGAGACAATGCAAAAACATATTGGTTTTTATTCACCAGGCAGTTCAGGTCAAATTTGTACTCTCCATTTTCTTTTATGTGACTACAGGCACTGAAGTATAATTTATTACATAAATGACAAAATGAGAATGAATACTTAATTATGATTCATTTGTTAATACCTTTGACAGAGTTACTTCATTCAAAATAAATATATTGAGTACTAACACAAAATGAAAAATGTACTCACCTTCTTGGCTCTCTAGGCGTATTTTGATATAATCCAGGCAAAACTGAAAAACAACACAATTTTAAGACTTCACCTCTTCTGCAAATTGCAATTGAATGAAAGCCTTTAAACTGTTAGCAAACACATTTCAATGGACTTCCTATTTAAGTAATAAACATTTAAAAATTAATATTTAAAATGCAAGTTTTAAGAAAAAATAAAATGTACATTTTAGCACAACTCGAGGCAAGCACATTCTTTACTACTCGGTCCCTTTCAGTCATACTGACTGTTTAAACTGCAGATCTCTCTGAAGTATTCAGTTTTCACAACCACTTACAATACTCTGAAAAATACACAAATACTATTTCTTCAGAAGAAAATGTCAACTATCAGCATTTAGGCAAATCAAACAATAGTGCTTTATAGAGAGGTGGAAAGAACAAGTAACACGACTCTGCTGTTTCTGTGGTTACCCCAGCAAGAAGTATGCATTCGATGTGGCTGACTGCACACAACCAACGTTCAAGGTCTCCTTGAAAACAACATGTAACTCACAAGGCTAACAAAAAAAAATTCTGTAGAAGTAAAATTATTCACTTCTAGGACAATTCTTCTTCCTCACACCTATCAATATCAACTTTTCTGTAGCTGTTGTGTTCAATTTTCTCAAAAAATGCACGCTAACCCATAACCTCCCCCCAGCCATGCAAACAAGTTTCTCAAGAGTGCTGCAGCACATTTCTATTAAGAACCAGAGCTAGACTGCATGTGTTAGAACACAGTAGCAATTTGAGGTTCTTTGGAAATCACAGCCTCTGAAATTAGAGACAAATTTACTCTTCCCCAGACAAAGGCAAGTACAACGATGTCCCTGAAAAGCTGAAAGGAGAGCTGTGAAAGAAGAAGGTTACTTACAATCACAGGTTCCACTACCATTCTGCGCAGCATCCCGATCCGTATACTCCGGCAGTTCAGAATGACACTTTCACACGAGTTCTGGTAATTCACAGGCACGGCCTCAGCCACCATCTCTTGAGAAATAACTTTGCGACGTTTTATTGGAGTGTTAGACACAATGTTCCCAAACTGAAATGTAATTTTCAAGGTTTCAGAACGTCTCACTAAGTTTTGCTGCTAAACCAAGCTTGTTAAAACTAACGACTAAATTTTCAGCTACTTTTCTGTTGGTCAGCAGGATTACTTACTAGAGCATCTGCCTCAAACACATACAGCAGGTAGATAATTGCTAAAAGACTTTCTGTAACACCTGAGGACGTTAATATTGCTACAGTCGGGAAGAAAATAAAAGGCAAGCTGACACTTGTAGACACTTTGATTACATGTCCAAATCACAAATAGTGCTTCAAAATTGCTAAAACCAATTAATTTTTATCTTTGGAAACACTATGCAGTCTAGCAAAACCAAGTTATTTTTAATACATTTTATTTAGATAAAAAAGCACTAATGCTGTAAAAGCACCACAATGCTGGTGTGGTTTAATTTTTTCTTTCAGTTTTTGTTAATCCAAGCTTTTGGTGACTAATTTTTGAAGTACATTGCATCACCACATTAGCAGAGTACAATCTTCAAGAAACATAAATAAATAAGCCAAATCAAACTTCCTTAAGGCATCTCTACAGAACTACTAAGATGTTTTTAGGATAGATTCCAAGGTCAGAAGACTAAACACTGAAAGAAGACCATGTGGTGTTTGGCCCTAGTTCAAGAGAAGTTTCTAGATGCTGACTGAAGCTGTAATCTCAATGAAGTATCCTGTTAACCAACAGAACAATCTTACAAAAAACCTATTAAAATGAAATAAAGCCTGCTGATAGCCAACAGATAAATATATTTATTTGCTGTGTTGTTTATATTGCTCTATTTTGTTGGAGGACTTCCTGTACACTAGTCTTTTCTTTGGTTTCAATTTATATTGTTTCATAAAGCTGCCCATGAATAAACATTCTTTTTGGTTACAAAATGCAATTAAACTCCGAGAGAAAAACATTCAAAGGGATTCAAGTGTTTCTACTAAGACTAAATCTTGAAAATTATGTTGAAGTCCCTAATCTCTAGCCTATCTTGGCAATAATTCAAAATATACTTTTGGATGCTTCTCTCATTTTATACACTGGAGAAGGTAGGGATTCTAAATCCCTGTAATTAAAATGTTTTCCTAGGCCTCTTGTTGGAAAGATCTTTTCCTTTTTGTCTGCTGCACTAGCTAAATATTATTAAAAGCTCAAAACAAATCACAGACAAACAATTAAACAGCAAATACTGAAGTGATGCTATATTCAAGTAGCCTGTTCAGTACAGAACTAATTAATATTTTGAGAGAAAAACAGCTGAATAAAGCTTTTGCTGTAATATTTAACAAAACTACTGTGTGCATCTCCAAATCTTGGTAGGCTCCTTGAATCAATGCAAAACTTGTGTTATATTTCACCAACAAAATTGTATTTCCCCTGTTTTCAAAAGTAAGCTCAGACACTAAAATAATCTAACATACAGCATTACAATTGGTTTGTAAAGACTAGTGAACAGGAACATATGGATATTAAAAAAAAAACCTAAACAACAACATTTGGGAGAGTTTCAGAAGTCAGACACTGGTGCCTTCACAATGCAATACTTTCAATTAATTCAGCACATATCGCCAGAATAATTTAATTCAAAACTATTTATAATCCAAGCTTTGAGCCTTGCAGCTTTATTGCAGGCTGGAGGTTCACAGCTTCATATTGATAGTGGTGATTAATTATACAACGTATTACAAACATCTATAACTTCATCAACTGCAGCACTAGAATGTTTGCTTCTGAATTTCAACATAGCAAGAAGGTTTTGGCTTCAGCACTTCAGTGTTCTAACTCACAAAGAATTGGAAATCTGATCGGATTCACTTGTTGAATCAAACCCACAGTAGAGAAACCGGACAAGTGACTCAACGGTTTTAATCAGCACTATTAACCCACTACCAATTACCACCAATGGAATTTATTCCTCTTTATGGCTCACTACTGAGATAGCTTTTAACACAGTATAAAAACTGTCCCCTTTGGCCACACTTAAGGTGTGCTCATGGAGTATTTTTTTGTCTTTGCTTATCCAATTCCTACAGCAGTATTCAACTGAAAAACACAAGCTCCACCACAGAAGTCCTAAAATAAGTGCTATTAATTGGGACAGTTGTCAAAGCATTTCAATTTTAAAGGGCCATTATTGATTCTAGTGCCTGTTTCCATGTTTAACTTCATAATGTCTCAACAGGCAATAGCCAGTACTGACATTCTGCTGCAAACTAAGACCTTGAGCTTCGCAGAGAATCCCTGTCCGGTCTCAAGGAGTAAACATTCAACACAGAAGCATTTATGTTAACAGCATAATTCCAATCATTATGAATGCTTGTAAAAATGTAATGAATACATTTTCTTATGTTTCCAGTATTAAGTATGCAGAGATACTACTTGATGAGCTGTTGAATAAGAAAAACAATCAAATACAGTCAACTTCTGACAATGCAAAACAAGCCTTTACATATTCCATTTATTATTTGATTCTGTTTTCTTTAAACAAAGCATTAAATAGTACCTGATCTTTCATTCTTGCTTTTCTTGGTAGTGTGACTGCAATTTCTGTATCTGTTGTTATACTACCTATTCTCTGTTCTATTCCACAACTGTTTTCCTTTAATGCTGCTTCCACCTTTCCTGTAGAAGGAGCTGGGGAGGAGCGGGCTGAATCTGCAGGACGAGGTGAAATGCTTTCCATGCTCCTAGTGCTGCCACTATTCTCCTCCTCATCATCATCACTAGACAAAACAACTAAACAGAAAATATTAAATTCTCAACCACTACATTCTTCTGTAACAGAAATTTCTTTTTTCATTCTTGGCTTTTCTTGCTAGTGTGACGGCAATTTCTGTATCTGTTGTTATACTACCTATTCTCTGTTCTATTCCACAACTGTTTTCCTTTAATGCTGCTTCCACCTTTCCTGTAGAAGGAGCTGGGGAGGAGCGGGCTGAATCTGCAGGACGAGGTGAAATGCTTTCCATGCTCCTAGTGCTGCCACTATTCTCCTCCTCATCATCATCACTAGACAAAACAACTAAACAGAAAATATTAAATTCTCAACCACTACATTCTTCTGTAACAGAAATTTCTTTTTTCATTCTTGGCTTTTCTTGCTAGTGTGACGGCAATTTCTGTATCTGTTGTTATACTACCTATTCTCTGTTCTATTCCACAACTGTTCTCCTTTAATGCTGCTTCCACCTTTCCTGTAGAAGGAGCTGGGGAGGAGCGGGCTGAATCTGCAGGACGAGGTGAAATGCTTTCCATGCTCCTAGTGCTGCCACTATTCTCCTCCTCATCATCATCACTAGACAAAACAACTAAACAGAAAATATTAAATTCTCAACCACTACATTCTTCTGTAACAGAAATTTCTTTTTTCATTCTTGGCTTTTCTTGCTAGTGTGACGGCAATTTCTGTATCTGTTGTTATACTACCTATTCTCTGTTCTATTCCACAACTGTTTTCCTTTAATGCTGCTTCCACCTTTCCTGTAGAAGGAGATCGAGATGAGTGGGCTGAAACTGCAGGACGAGGTAAAATGCTTTCCATGCTCCTAGTGCTGCCACTATTCTCGTCATCATCATCACTAGACAAAACAACTAAACAGAAAATATTACATTCTCAAACACTTAATTTTTCTGTAGCAGAAATTTCTTTGCAATAGCGTAAAAGTAATTTATGTAATTGTCCTGCAGTGCCAAAAAGAGTCCACGTATCATTATATTATGCTTTTATTAATGTTTATTTGGAATCTGGTTGCAAGCACGCTCTGCCTTGTTTCTGATTTCTTATCACTAACTACACAAAAAATGGGTATCATTAATCCACCTCTAGATAGAAGTGAACTTTTCTTGGTTCAGTCAAGTATAGACAGTAAGTAGTACAACCTAAAAACTGACAAGAGAAATTAGGACTGAAATTGTTCAAACCAGTAGGACAACATGGTCTGATAAACTAAGCACAGAACCAGAAACTTAATTTCCTTTACTCCATCCTTCCTGCTTATTGAGTTTACACTTAGAAAGCACAGAAATTAACACTTTACAAATTATGAAATTTAAATAGATGCATAGCTCAGAAGAAAAGAGGAAATAAAAATCAAATACTGCCTTTCCTCCTGGGAGAATAAATGATGAAATTCTGCTAAGAATACTTTTTTTTCCAAAACCCCAAATGTAAATATTTTTAAAAACAACAAACAAACAAATAAAAAAAGAATAGTCACAAAATAATTTTTGTTTTCCCCAATGTTCATCTTTCTTGAAGAGTACCTCTGCATATGAAAAGGAAATTATTAGAAGTCCCGTCCCTCTTCCCCAAGAACACATACACAAAAAATTCCATGCAATATCAGTTAAGTAAACCTGCACAAACAGTTCCTTCAGTACACAATATTCTGGGTTTCCAGCTAATGGCTGTAGTCATAAAAAGGTACTTACTTGGATCATTTAGTTCAGATGGTCTTGTACTCCTCTGTCTTAAGCCGCCTGTAATTTTAGGATTTTTTGTCCCAGTTATAAGACCAACTTTTCCATTCTGTCGTAACATAGAATGTCCTACAACCTCATTACTCAGTAGAATATCCGCTGGACCTTTTCCAACAGCAGAACTATAAAACTTCTTTGTGCTGAACCCTGTACCTGAAGATTTTTGCCCTGCTGAATTCTGATGTATTGAAGAACGTGATAAAGGTCCCACAGATTCACTTAATGTCACAGTTTGTCTGGAGACTCTTTGCAAATCCTTTAGAGAAGCACTTTCACAATGTCGGCATTTGGTCTGATTTTCATTTGCCCTCCCACAGTTTGGGCAATCAGTAGAATAATCAATCTGTTCCAAAAGCTAAAGGAGAAACAAACACACAATCAGTAATTGTAAGTACAAAGATATAATTTTCAGATCTTGCACTTAATTTCTTTCAGAATTAATCATATAATTGCTTAGGTTGGAAAGATCTTTAATATCATCAAGTCCAATCATTAACACAGACCTGCCAAGTCATCACTAAATCATATCCCCCCAGGTGCCACATCTACGTGTCTTTTAAATATCTCTGGGGATGGTGACTCAACCACATCCCTAGGCATCCTCTTCCAAAGCTCGAAAACCATCTTGGTGAAGAAGTTTTTCATAATATCCAGTGGAGACTGACAACACTACATTAGGAATTTCAGTAAGCAGAGAAAGCAAACATTAAAACACAGTTTAATTTTTTATTTCATTTAAGAAAATGAAAAATGTTCTAAAAGAAACAAATATCACTTGTGGCAATTTGTAAAAGTGATTCATGTTGAAAAATTCAGATTTTCCTTTTTGCCTTTTCTTCCATAAGTGAAACCTTGCACACAGTTCAGATACATATATCCATCAGCAAGATGGTCCAGTTATGCTATTGCTGTAGAAACAGTTTCACTGGACAAAAATAACTTAAGGATCCACAGAGCAATGCTGGAGAAGATTTGAAGAAACCTTGTAGATCAAATTTATTTGTCCTTCCAAGATATCTTCTAACAGCTCAGCAAGGCATGCAGGAAAATTCACTCCTCAAGGGAGACGAAGAAAAAGCAAACTACATAAATTACTCTAGAGTCCTGTGTCACAAAGAAGAAAACAGGCCTTGAGGAATAGAGTTCCCCAAGCTTTCAAGATGAAAGCAGGGGCTACAAGGGAAAATGTATCCTATCACTGCAAAGACAGATAGATGTCTTTTGTTTTTCTCACATTTACTAGGTCCCACTTAATTTTGTAATACAAGTGTAGAACCTGGACCTCTAAATCTGAGGGATTCAATGCTAACACAAACTACAGAATGAGTACCAAAGTGAATACAGGACACCTCTAGAGATGAAATTTAGTGCATGTTATTGTCTCCTGGAGCACTGAACTCAAATGGCATAACCACTGTACTGTGAACTACTGAAGGCAACAAATACCTACATCCCACCAAAAACTTTCAGAATCTACTTTCAAAACACAGCTTTCACAATTTCACCTCTCCCTACTCCCAGTCATGAACACGGTTCCAACACAGGATTTCCTCAGGTGTTGGAAGTCATTTCAACCCCCAAAGTTAAAGACGAAAATCATACAATGAGAACGTAATATTTTTACAAAATCTCTGCAATTTAACAAAGGTACACATACCATAGAAAAACAGAAGCAAAAAACCCCAAGTGTATAAAATACATCAGACCCTTAAAATCTGAGTTGTGGGATGAGATAACAAGTGACATGAAAACCAGTGTTGTGCCTCAGTGCTGTCACAGGATGCAATTCTTAGAAAGATACTGCTTATCACATTGAAGAATTTCAATCAGACATTAAAATATTCAAGAGAAGGCACCAAGAGTATCTGGAGTATCTTAAGCAGAGAATAATTGCACTCCTCTACTTCTACCACATGTCAAAAATTTTAAACCAGTTTCCTTATTAACATCATTAATTAAATAAATAAGCAATGGAAATGCATAAGAGCAGTATCAGGTGTTTCAAACAAAAGCTAAGCATATGTAAAAACCATATATCTGCTTCTTTTTTAAACCAAGATCTCCTTACAGGAAGTTTTGCTTTGATGTCAAACAGTGTGACCTGTATGTGGGCATTATGAAACTTCCATAGTAACCTGGGAAGTTGATAAAAAATACAGAGAGCCTTACAGCAATTTCCAAAGTATCTTACATCTGATATTCAAACAAGTTCTGACAAAAACATCCTGGTTGGCTTGCATCTGGACCAAAGAATGCCATTTGGATACCTAAGGAGCTACTCTCACTGAAAAAGTGAGCATCTTAATAAAAAGTACCTGCACCTTTGCAGTACTTTTATCTTTACTGTTTTGAGTACAGAAAATCATGACACTAAAAAGAAGTATCTGTTGAAGAGCAAAATATTGTTCCTCTATTTCAGCAAATTAAAATTATCAATCTCTGGTTTACCAATCAACCATTCAATTAAATCACAAATTCTTTTTTTTTTTCAGTGCAGCTTCTGTCTGTTCTAATCAGAAAAGAAATATTTAACAGCTAGTAGCAATATTAGCACTTAAATATCTCTATCACTGTAACTGTTTTTTAATTATGTTAATCTTCCTCCCAACTCTAAGGATTTTTAAAGCATCTACCTGGTTCACTCCCAAATGTCTGTTTTTAAAATATGCAACAACTTTTAAAGTTCAACAAGAGTTTACATATTTTTAAAATATAACCTACCTTTGACTGAGTTAAGCATTTTTTTGTAGCAGAAGATAAACTCAAGTCAGACTGATATGAATTGCAATGACCTTTCTGTCGCACTTTTCTCTTAATGTCAGATTCTGATTCTGACTCGTCTGTATTCTCCATTACACTGTCTAGGAAGGAAAAGACACAAAAACCTTAACAAGAAATGTCCACTCATATACTGTTATAATTAAGATCAACTTACTTCTCTACATACACTAACTTGAACTAAACATAAACACATTTTTAAACCTCAAAAATACTACTGTTTCAAATGTCTCATGATTTGTTGTATGAATAAAAAAAAACATTCCCCAAAGTAACTTCAAAAATGTTGTTTTACTAATACTATTGCAGGGTCTCTCACTGACAATTTTTATCTTATATCTTTGCAAGAGGCTTCAGATTTGCAAATCTATGCTAACTTCACAGCAAATCAAGTGGAGAGTCTGCTGCCAAAAATGGGAGGGGATGCTAGATTATGCTGATGAAACTCTTCACTACAGAAATACTGGTGAATGCATTCAGAATAATTGTAAATGTTCTCTGTAATTAAGATTTCACATAATCATCAAGGTTGGAAGAGACTTGCAAGATTATCTAGTCCAACAATTAACCTTGCACCACCTCTCAACCACATCCCTATGTGCCACATCCAGAGGCCTCTTGAACACTTCCAGAGACAGTGACCCTGTCACCAATGCTTAAACACTTTCAGTGAAATGATTTTTTCTGCTTTCTAATCTGAACTTCCCCTGGCACAGTATAAGGCTTTTACCTCTCATCCTACTACCTAAGACATGGCAGAAGAGACTGACCCCCACCTGGTTACAACATGTCTCCAGGTAGTTCTAGAGGGCAGTAAGGGCTCCTCTGAGTCTCCTTTCCTCCAGGCTAAATGCCCCCAGCTCCCTCCACTGCTAATTATAAGACTTGGCTCCAGCTCCTTCATCAGCTCCGCTGCCCTTCTCTGGACTCACACACGTCCCTTCTGAACTGAGGGGCTCAGCACTGGGCACAGCACTCGAGGTGTGGCTTTCATCAGTGCCAAGCACAGAGGGACAATCACTGCCCTGCTCCTGCTGGCCACACTGTTGCTGACACAGGCCAGGATGCCATTGGCCTTCTTGGCCACCTGGGAACTTGCCAAGTGTCAAGCAACAGATTTACTCCTTCGGATTTACTTCTCCAACACAAGACACAGTAGTACAGTGAATTATACTGTCATATCCTGTCTTATACTGGGATGTTCATTTAAATACTGCAAGAGTATAGGAACACAGAAAACCATGAATTAAATCTCACTCTATGCATTTTAAGAAGTGGAATATGTTGTACAAGAGTACCTTAATTGGTTTCATGTAAAAGTGCTATTTATATTCCTTTAATTGCAGTCTCCATATTTGAACTTTATTTAAGACTGTATTTTTTTAATAGATATGAACACTTTTACACCATACATAACTGATGGTCTCACAAATATCCCACTACGAGAAGACATCTCAAAACTAAACAATTACTCATTTAATAAGAGGTGGTTTTTTTTTCCTAAATTAACTTACTTTAGAGCAGTACTGCTGAAGATCTACTTAACATTAACCTAAAATGGCACAGCAGAACAACTTGCCAGTGCAGGTGACCACACAGATAAATAGGTTTATAGACTGTATCTATACCAACAAAACTTAACAAAACACAGGGTTATTTCCTTTTCCAATTTCACAATTCCCACACCTCAAACCAAACTATTTGTTTCTACTGCACCTCCATCACATTCCCTAACAATGATGTAAGAGCATGCTCCAGCTGAGGTACAGAGCTGATGCTGGTTCTTTTATTGACTCCCTCAGTGTATGCATACACTTCATACCAAGTGCTGCTTACTACATCGTATTTTTCTTGTACTAACACTGCTACAGAAGTTCCTCATCAAGAATTCATAAACAAGCTGGGGGTTTGGGCTCAGACTAGTTAACTCCAGAGATCTGTTCCATCGACAATTTTATGATTCTAAATTTTCCCTATTTCTTTTGTTTTTAAAATAACTGAAACCTAATTTAAAATTATTACATGACTGAACTAGTCGCAGACATCAGCCAAGAAGGGCAGAATCATCCCTTCATGAACAAACTTGTACAAAACTAGAATAACACAATCTAAGGCTGTAAGTATACATACTAAAGCTTATATAAGATTTGGCAACATACCCACCCAAATCAGGTATTAAAAAAATTATTCTGCTTAGAAGAAATGAGAACTCTAAAGATAACTTACCCACTCCTTGAGACCGTGGTAATCTAATGTGGTCTGCCTCTACTTTCTGAAGCTGAGGTGGGTATTCTTTTCTGGAAAATTAATTAGATGTATGGTTGTTCTTTTAACAGACACCATTATAATTTAGTCACAATTATACATGAACAAAACAAACCTGAAATGTATCTGAAAGCTACAAATAAGTAACTTCTACTACATGCTATTTGTACACATAAAAAACTATTACCAGAACAATAGAAACAGCCATAGTAAATGTCTCGGAAGTGTTTCTGACCTAAATCTCCTCTATAATCATCAATAGTTCTGGAGTCTGTCACTTTCAGACCCAAATCTCCAAATATTGAAGCCTGCATCTTCTCCTCATCCTCATTCATGAAATACAAGACAGATACTTTTTAAAGCCAAGAATAGAAACAACTATTATTTCAATATTAAAGTAGATTCCACAAGTTCCACAACTTAAAAAAACAGGAAGAGAAGATGCAAAACAGAAGAAAGAGATCCAATGTCAAAAACTGTTGTGGCCAAAAACCAGAAAGAACAACACAGCAGACACGGTTCCTATATATTTGTTTTTAAAATATTGTAATATAGACAAATTACTGGATAAGTCTTTTGTTGGTATAACTTGCATAGTACAGATATTACATATTTTTGTGCAAATTATTGTAATGTATTTCATTATAGCAAGATTTGAGTCTCCTGAAAGATGTTTTCAGTTTACACAGTGTGACAAATCACACTAATACCAAATCAAGGTTCCTGAAGCTCAGTGCATGTGGGTTACTGTTTGTAGCACCTTCCTTCCTCAGTGCTTACTCAGCCCTGCAGCTATAGATTACTGTTCTCACCATAACAGAGGATGGCACACATCTGAAACACAGGAGCCCTTGCCAACAGATTGGGCAGAAACTGGCTTTATTGGGAAGTTAAGCACTGGGCTGCCAGTGGGTCACATGTGTCCCATACTGCTACCTCTGACACAAGGACATTAATCCACAGCAAGGGGGCAAGCAAACAGCTGTAGGCAGTAACATCTCCACTAGCAGCTACATTTTGAGGACACATCTGACAAAAATTTGGCTATGACTGAAGTAACTTTAGCTCTAGGTATAAGATTTTATTTCTTTCACCACAGCATTTCCTACTGCATCTAAGTATAAAACTTTTTAATCTTCTGCATTTCTAAGTAATAGTAATAACTAACATCTTTAGAACAAGATTAATCTACATTGCCCTTTGGGATACTTCTTACCCAATACCAAACATTAACACATTTGACTGTGTTAATGGGCTGCAGCTTTAAAGAAAATTCTGGCAGAAAGAAGGACTGAGAAACAAGCACGACTACACAGAATGCAGAGATGCCACAGGACTTTGTCACGACTGCTGGCAAACATACCAGAGATGACAGATCGGGTAATTTATTTGTTACTGATTGTGTCAAATGTGTTTCTGAAATAATCCTGCTCCCCCAGAAGTTTTTTTTAATACTTGCACCCACACAAACTGAACCGAAACTGGAAACTCAGTATGGATAGTTATTAATATATTAAATACTTCTTTTTTTTAAAATATAATTTTCCTTAAAAATTCAATTCACATGGAATTACTTTAAGGCAGAATTAGTGGAAATAAAAGGCAGAACTCAAACTCATCATTAGGGGATGAGAAGCTACTGTACTATCAAAACCAATGCTCATGACATTCTAAAGGGTAAAAAAACCCTGTAACATCATTTTAGATTTGAAATATATAAACATTGCAGTAAGGATGCACAAGCTGTTGTCTCACATGTCAAAATTATCTTTCACTAGTATTTCATAACAATAAAGTCTTGTTTTGAACAACTACTTCTAGAAAAATTATTTTTCATAAGATATCTAAAATATTTAACACTTAAGTGAGAGTTAAGTGAAACAACATTAGAACTGTTTGCCAGTTAAATGAAAGCAAACAGTACTGAAATTTCTTTGAAAATGTAGTTGACAATTCAAGGTCCTTGGACATTGCTATGTTACAGCTCTTCTTCTAATAATCATACATCTGTATTAGGTTTTTAATATGCAAAATATATTTCTCTTTTTTAAATGATAAAATAATTATTTATTATATAAGGCTACATAATCCTTTTACAGTAAATCAGAATACACTAGAATTATCTACTCCTGTCTGAATTTCATGTTAGCAGCATAGACTTATATTTATAGCTACTAAATGGCCAAACACTTGCAAGAATATAGAAGAGGTAGCAAAAAAATGTGTATCTTTCATCTCCCACAATACAGAACTCATACACTCACAATGAACCAGTAACACCCAAACCCAAGTCACAAAAAGTAGCTCCAAGACAATTGAGGCTCCCCAACACATCTTAGTGTGGTTAGCAATTCAAGGTCAGGCTTGAAGTTGCTTTGAATTAGAAAGAAAAGTGAAGACAACTTTAAAGACTATTTAATTTTAGATTTCGACTAAAACAAAAATTAACAATAATGCTTTCTTGGAGACAGTGACAGCCCTTCCACGAGAGGGCAGCAACCTGAGGCACCTTCTACTACTTTCCTTTCCTGAAAAACCCACAAAGACAAAAGGGAGAGCACACCATGATAAAGTTCTTACAGACTAGAAAACAAAGCTGCCCTTCTGAGCACAGTCTTTGTTGCTGCCTGAACAGTTGCAGATCCATTAATATCTTCTCCAGTAAAATACTTAGTACACAGAGCCATTTCTGTGTAAGTGCAGAAACAGAATGGAAACTGTGGCTGTTTTTTAAATAAAATATTTCATCTACCTTTAAAAGAATTATTTGGAAAAGAAAAAAAAAATCTTAGAACAGATTTAACAACATACAGCACTTCAAAACAAATGCCTGCTTGCTGTTAAACCCTACCCAAAGCTAAGTTTTCCATTTCAGTGGAAATAATTGAGGGATCAAACAGCCGAGCTGATTAAGATGCAAGATTACCTATATACTGTGTCTAACTGTTAAAAAAAACAATGCTCAGAGGTGAAATAATTTTAGGCACCTTGTTTATCTCCTAGATTATAAGCATTTTAATACCCTTAGATACAGAGTAGACAAGTATTTGATAAAAAGCAGTACCAAGAAGTAGTAAAGCATCAAACAGCAAAACATTAATTACAGTAGCAAGAAAGATCAAGCTTTTTCTGCAATACATAGGACTGAAATACTGAGTCAGTCTGGACTTTGCAGCATCATGAACTTTTGACATATCTTAACAGCTAAATGCTACAATATTCTTGAGTAAGCATGATTTGTCCACACAGAATGGTGTCACTTATTTCATCTTTTCAGCAAACATTCATTAATACTTCTATATTCTCTTGCTGATGGAATTGTACTTTAGTATCTTCACACTGGCCTGGCAGACAGACCTTTATGAAACTCTCTAGCCAAAGTGACATTTTCACTTTAAATTTCTTTTCTAGGAAAAAAAAAACAAAAAACAGAAAAGTGGTGGGGGGAATGAGGGGAAGGGGCAGGCCCACAATTTCTGGCTATGCCAGAAAACAAATAAACATGAAGAAACATCTTGACCTGGGAACTGGGGAGAGAGTGCTACCTACAGTTTGGTACAAGCCACATCAAAAAGACTGCACCAACTCCTAATTTTGTTGAGGTGCAGACTTACACAAGAGTTGTGACAGCCTGGCTCTTTGAGAGGCTGCCTTATTCAGCCTTTCCTCTGCTTCTGTATGCACTACTTAGAGATGTACCACTGCAGGCAGGCTGTTGGTTTCTACATCATTACACAAAAAGAGAGTAAAGCACAATAAGATTGAAGCACAAAGCTGCTGAGGTGAGATTTACCTTCAGCATGTGTTAGAGGAAGAGCAGAGTACAAAAGCCAAAGGCTGAAAAGAGAAGCAGCAGCACAGGGAATAGGGTTTTCAGAACACAGGTCAGCAACCCCATTTGGCCCAGAAAGTCAGGAGCTGCTGCTGCACTTATCATGACAGTAATGATTAAAGCTAAATTTAGCAGCTCCTGCCTACATCATCTTCCCCTGCTAGGACAACAACAAAAAGCAGGCAAAGAAAAAGGAACATATCCAGTAGTACTGGATGAAGAAGCAGCAGGTGTCCCCATGAGAAAATTAAGATCACACCAGCATGGAACTCAAACCTTTCTTCTATGATATACAGTGACACTAACTCACTGGTGAGTACCTATTTGACAGTTCTTTTAAGAAGTAACAAAAGGCAGTAAAACAGAAAGGCTTGATTTTACTTCTGAATTTGAAATAAATCTAGAAAGTCCTGAATTCACAAAGAACTGTGCTATTTATATCATTATTAGTTAAACATTATATATACATTTTAAACAATTCAACCTGGTATCAAGCTCATACTGCCAAAATCCATCTACACAGGATATTTACAAAAACTCAGTGAGTTCATTACTATCAAGAAAGCATTTCTGCTAACATATAAATTTAAGCTAATATATGAAGAAAAATAAGTGTATGGTATTTCATACTGGTAACAAAATATTAACAGCAGTAATCCAGATGCAAAACAAGTAAGAAATTAGCCTGAAATAAACAATGAAAAACCAGTGTGTCAGGTTTTGCTACACATTTTCTGTTAACTGCTTTAACATTTACACTTCATGAACAAAATATACACAATAATGCAATAAAAACCTTTAATGGTATTCAAACCAAGCCCAGATGATAGAGTGAAAGCTGTTAAACAGCCTGCTAAGAGCTTCAGAATCATTTTACTAAGGTGCTTCAGAACCATTCTATCACACACAGCTCGCTGCTCTCAAGAAAAATTAGCACTGAATTCTTAAAATCCAGAGAATGTTTATGCAATTTTGCATTGGATATATAAATAAATTTCCCGTGGAAAATTACCCAAAATTCACAGTAACACAGCATTACTTAGAGATGGATGTGAAGTCGCTTCTTCAATAGAAGAGGGTAAGTGAACCATAAAAACAGAAAGAAAAACAATCAACCCCTATCACATACGAGCAGATATGATTGACTGGACTGAATATTCTTCAACTAGCATTAATACAGCACTCAATCAGTTAATTTTCTTAATGCTCATTGCCATGCTCATTTGATCAACAGTAAGCTTACCTTTCCTTTCGGTCCAGATTGCTTAAAATATGAAAAAAGAAAAAAACACATAAGATGTAAAGCCCCATATATGTTGTACATCACTAAATGCAAAAGTTATTAAATATAAATTGTAACTGTTTCATTGTCTCTCAGTCACGGTCTAATTTTCAAACAAGCATTATAATTTTTTCATCACAATTTTGTCAAAGTAATTAGAAATACACAAACACTACTTCACAGATAGCAACAGTCAGTGCTCTAAATACTACATTGACTTGACTCTTTTTCAATGTATAAAGTTTGATTAATTCTGAACTTAACCCGATCATCTCAATTCACTTGCAATGCAGAAGCCAATAAGATAGAATTCTAACACATGAATTATTATCAAGCCTCATTTCCAATCACAGAATCATCAAGGTTGCAAAAGATTTCTAAGACAGAGGTCAACCTTTAAACCAATCCCTTTTTGCCATGCAAAAGAGAAAGAAAATTATGCAAGAAAATGTTTCCACCTATTGAAAAAAATATGTGTTTAAACTGAGAAACACCTTTCAGCAGCAGTCCTTAAAAATTGAAGAAACCACATGAAAAGGCTAGAGAGGGATAAATGGAAACCTCCTTCTGAGGTTTAGGCCAAAAAAAAATCTCCCTAAAGAACCCAGGAACTAGGGCCACTAGTTTTACAAGCATCTCCATTAACATGGGTTAACATAGAAATGAATATAGCTGATGCTCACAATTCTGGTCCTTTATATACCAGGACTGATATAAAAACAAATCTAACTAAGCTTAGCACACAGCTTGCAAACAGCATCTACATGTCTTCTGTCTTTTCAAAATTTGCAATACGGAATGCTGTAAGCCTTTAATCGATGTGACTGTTCCTCCCAAACATCAAAAGCCTAACAAACTTACAACATGCATTACATTAACTGTATTCTAAACCAGAACAAATTAAAATTGTCTCCTGTCTTACTTCAGCCAAACTAAACAGAGTAATGATATTACACAGTAAGAACAACTCATCCTCCTTTCCTTTTCACAAACAGTACACTCACAAGAATAGAGCAAACTAATTCTCTTGTTACTCAGTAAATAGCAGGAGTGGGAGCAAAGCAGGTAAGAATGTAGTCCTGATAATCCTACAGAGTGCAGTATGAAAGTACATTCCATCTCCACAGTGCTTTGGGAAGAGAGTAAAAGGATTTCAAAACTGAATGTGACTGTGGCAATTAAAACTGGGGCGGAAGGTAATGAGCCAGTGCTGTGTGAAGGTGGGGAAGAATTGCTCCGAGCTGGAGCTAGCCTTTTCTAACAATAAACACTGCCTTTGTGCAGGTCACATTCCAGTTATCAATCCAGTCAGATCCTAACCATGTCTATATGGAGCCATATCCTATATCTTTGCATCCTTGGCACAGTTGATATGTAACTTGGATGAACTGTTTACAGGTGCCTCGTAGAGTCACCCTAGTAAGGAACACATACCTAATGCTAAGGAAATTTAAGGGCAGGGAAAAAAATTCCAGAATGTCTCATACTGTACACTGTCATTACATTAGATGCCTTACTTGTGCATTTTAAAATCTCCCACCAATATAATGCATTCAAAGGAATTCTCACTTTTATACCTCAGGAAGATTAAGAGATGGGAATTCCACACTGATCAGTGTCCCTACCAACTGCTTCATGCAGCTCATGCATAAGACTTGTTAAACATGCAGTGCATACATGCTATTTCAATGCCAAGTCTTGAAGAACAGTCAGTCAGTAGCACAAGACAGAATTATGCATCCATTAAATGAAGCAAAATAGTTTGAACCAACTGCAACACTACAGCAAGCTACATCTGAAAATCTGTTGTATCAGATATGAACAAATTTTAATTTAATCCCCAGATTCCACTGAAAAAAAACATGAATATTTATCATAACATTGTTTTGAAATACAAAATTTTGTTGTGCTAGAAACTTGCATTTTACATATGAGTGCAACAGATACTCAGCCAGACTTTAACATGCATGTGCAAAGAAGTTGCAGGATGAGATAAGAAATGCAGTACAAATCATACACAAATTCAACTTGATAGAGATGACAACTGAGTTCATAACCAGCTTGCTTCATGAGATACCATCTCCACCCAAAGAACCCAGTATAAGAGAATCTGTAATGTCAGTGCCAGAGACTAAAACTGCTCAACTCATTTAAATAATGTTTTCATTTTTGGTTAACCTTTCAAGAATCTACCATAGACTTAAGTACAAAATATTAGGTTAGATAAAATTATTTTCTCCATGTTGTTACTGATCACCACACACCATAAAACAACCTACCAGTGCAAAAAATTAACAGAACACAACTTTGTGTCACCTGAAAATTAGCATAGGAAATCAAAACCCAACACTTTAGAGCTCAATTTCCATGCTGTCAGCTCTTCTTTCTTGATATATACATAGAATTTTATTCTTGGTTTACCACTCACATTCTCTGCAAATAGTCTTTTCTGAGGAATCCCCATCAACATCTACTTTTAAATTCTAAAATAGGGTATCAAAAAATTCTTACACAAGTAAAAATATATGACCAGAACATATTATCCACTTTATATGGTCTGGAATTTCATATTATGGCCTGTTTTAGGTGGCTTTTTTCTGACTATTGCCTTCTCACTCAGCAACCTACACTTTCAAAATCAAGTAGCCCTGAAATCCCTTTTCTTTTATTTATTTAAGAAAAGCCTGTCAGGAAGCTGTATTTTATTAATTTTCAATCCTCTAACTCAGAAATAGATTTAGAAGCTTTTAAAAAGCAGTCAGTTGAGTCAGAAGCTACTGGAATTAAACACCATTTGCAAAGTTCCTATGTAAAGCTCACCCTCAGTCAATTAGATCATGCTGGTTCTGATACCCTCCAGTAACAAAGCACTGCTTGGGATTGTTATGACTATTTCCTGCCTTTAAAACTCCAAAAATATTTCTAGAATAAGAGTTAATTGTCTGTTGCTAATGTAAATGAACTACAATAATAATACTAAAAGAAAACATATTTAGAACACTCAAGATGACTACTATCCAATTACTTCACACAATATTCAGCTTGCCTATGTTATGCATTAGTTTCCTTTCTGCATGTCACACATGCCAAGTCACTACCTTTTTTTCTTCACATTACATTGTAGGCTTATATAGAAGTAAGTCCCACAGGCAAGAAAGGCAAGCAGGCAAATCTAACATCCCCTGTAGATTAAGAATCTCTGGAGAAGGTTGAAGAAACCTATGGCACTAAACTTGGTAAGATTAATCCATTTTAACTGGCTGCTTGAAGAACCATTCCACAAAAAAGCTCAATCAAGTACACGAGTATTATCAAGTCAACATTCAGAGCAGTCTTGCGTGATTTTGTTTACTTCATTTTCTTTAACACTGCATATCAAAAATTTTAGGAAAAAACCCACAAACAAACAACGTCTCCCCAAAAGACCCCTACAAATAAACAAAAGCAAGCACAAACACACAAAAATAACCAAAACCCACCAGAAAGGTAAGGGCATGAATACTTAGAGATACCCCATATTTTCCTCAATGGGACACTGAACAAAAATATTCTAAAAAGGACTTCATGCAAGAAAAGGCATAGCTGATTTAGCCTAAACCACAGTGATAAAATAAGCCCCATCTTTCAGCTTAACTCATGGTAAAAACTGCCAATCCCTTTTAGTCATCAGCCTTGCACTGACGGCAAAAAATGTAACAAACTGAAAAGTGAGATACCTACTACTGCATTCTGCTATTACTAAGGGGAAGGAAATGTCCGTCCTATATAACATACACCATACCTATATACCATTTACAGACTATAGTACTGTTTCAAACAGAAAGAGGCAACAAGCCAAGTCCTCAAGGACAGGATAAGACAGCAACTCTCTTATGAGGGAAGGCTCAGGAGTCGGGGTTGTTCAGCCTGGAGGAGTGAAGGCTCTGGGGAGACCTTACTGTGGCCTTCAGTAGTTTAAGGAGGACTAAAAGATAGATGGGGACAAACAGTTTAGCAGGGCCTGTTGCAATAGGACAAAGGGTAATGGTTTAAAACCAAAAGAGGAGAGATTCAGACTAGAGAAGAAAAGTGTTTTACAGTAAGGTGGTGAAACACGGAAACAGGCTGACCAGTGGTAGCTGCCCCATCCCTGCAAACATTCAAGGTCAGGTGGGACTGGGCTCTGAGCTACCTGATTTAGTTGAAGATGTCCCTGCTTATGGCAGGGGGGTTGGGGTAGATAGCCTTTAAAGTGCCTTCCAACCCAAACTGTTCTATGAGTTTTGTGACTGCAAAATTCTTTGTACAGTCTGTTTGTTCAATGCCAGATTACTCTAATACATGTTTGGACACATCACTCATTCACATTAGTATAAGGGCTTTCTTCTTCTGAAGTTAGCAAATCCAACTTAGGGAAGTAAGATTAAAAAAAAAAGGGATAATGCCTACATATGATCCCACCACCCTAAAAAATCTATACTAAAACAGAGAAGAAAAAAGGTGGCAGAAGAAGGAAGCTACAAAATAGAGACAGGATAAAGCACTCATGAAGGATGGTGGAAATCCACAGAATTCATAAACAAGAAGAGCTCAGAATGGACAGACCTTGAAAGAAAATTCCTTAAAACAGTTGCTGTCTCATATGTTTGTGAAACACACTAGGTGTAAAAAACACCTAGAAGTAACCCTGCAATTTACAGAAGTCAGACGGGGTTTTAAGTTTTCAAACCAATGAAGTTCAATTCAGTGTATTTCAGTAAGATTCCCCGGTTTTGAGTCATCCTTACCAGAATCATTTACATAAATGCAAAACCTTGCTTCTGTTAGGTGTTCCAATTTATATGTTTTACACTATATTTACAGACCATACACAACCATCAGATCTATAATTTAATGTTTACACGGATCTTACAGAAGCTGGAGTTGCTGTGACTTCGTATTTGCTGATTGTGTTGTCAGTTATGTGAATTTCCACTGCACACTGTGTCTATTTCAAAGCATTTTCTAAAATATTTATATTAGCAGGTGCTCTCCTATTACATGCCAGTGTTCTTCAAAATTACTAAATTCTAGTATTATATGATAATAATTCCTACATGGTTTTATGAAACTTTAGTAATTAAGGTCAAAGCTCATAATCAAAAATCCACCCATGTGATTACTTATATTTTCTTAAAACACTTCCTAGCATAAGGAAAACCATTACATACAAACCAACTGTTTACAATTGAAACACCTGGAGAAACAAATGTGATTAGTCTTACCTTTGGGCTGCTGTTTTTACTACAGTTGTAGTCTGTGCGTGTGCGTGGTGAAAACGTCTGCCATGTACCACAGTTACAGGACCAGATATATTCTGAGCATTTTCACTGCAAACATACAGAAAAATGTTTAAGAAAAGACTCTGGTGTGTTCGTACAGTCTTAGGTAAAACATGTGATGTCCTAATTTTACAAGACCAGCCACACAACACCAAGCACTAAAATATTTCTGAACCAGTAATTCACACTTGTTAGGATCCTTTTACAGGTATAAAAATATTCAGCCTTATAATAAAATGGACATATAAGAATACACAAAAGGATTTTTTCCCTGGAAGAAAAGGTAAAGATTTTTTTACTGAACCCTGTACTGCAAAAAGACTGCCTTTTAAAATTACTTGTAACAATTTATAACTAATTTTATACTGTCATCTCTCCTTTTATTAAGGCATAATATTAACTTCTCTAATATGGCTTAAGGGGCAAAATGTGAACAGACTGAATTCAGGAATATCCCTCATAAAAAAAGTAAACACAGCAAATTTATGGATGCAAGACAACTTGTAACTGAAAAAACCACATTTCAGAAAGAAAAAAGGAAATATTATCAGGTAGTTATATCTCAACAGGACTCTTATTCACCACTGTATTTTAGCACTTCTTCGGCTTCTTCATTTATTACCTTCTGACTTTTATCTCATAATTATGTAAACCCAGTAATTATGGAAAGAAGATTTCTTACCATTACCCTCTCTAATAAAAGTTGACATTAAGATACAGTAGATCAATAATACAGTGCTCTTTCAGAGATCATTAAACCCTTAGAATTATCCTGCACGCTGCTGTGACAGGACAAACAATACTATGCTTGAAATGTTCAGAAAACACAGCTTTTAACAGACAGCATGTTGATGATGCAAACTGTTTCAAATTACAGAAATACAGTGCATAAATTGGGCTTTTCAAACTGCATGGGAATTTTAATTGCTCTAGAATTATGTGAAAAAGTATTCCTAATAATAATAATTCTCAAAAATATTATCTTGCAATTTGTCCTGTTACAAACAATGAAAAGAAACCTGAAGTACCAAAATTCAAAAAAAGCTGACAACCAAGTCCTAACCCCTCCTTTACATTCCCCCAAAAGAAGAAAAGAAGTAAACTGTTAGTTGGCTTTTTAATTCTCAGTTTAGCATTACAAACCCTTTTGGTAGCCTTACAAAAGTCATATTAGAAGCTTTCAGAGCATTTCTGACTGCTCTTAACATAACCATGAACATAACAGAACAAGAGTTATCAAATCCAGAGGGTTAAATTCTCTTTTCTAGAATATGAAATTTAAAAACATCATAAACCATCTGAGTTAATAGTTCAACATCCTGAAAATTAACAGCATCCATGCAAACACCAACCTCCTGAAAGTAAACACACTCCTCTCACATGCTTCTAAGTCAGACTATGCAACTCCAGCTGGTCAGTCATCATCCAGATCAATCTACAGTCAACCTTCTGTCTAATTTGCCTCCTCAGAAATAAAAAGTTGACTGCTACTTGCCCTAAATACTTTAGAATGTCTAAAATACTCTTTGGCTTCCCATTTAATGACTCTGAAAAAGACACTAGAAAAAAAAAACAGAAGCAGAGTGCAGGAAATGCTTAAGACCTAAGGACTTTAAACATGCAAGCAAGTCTATATATCTCCTGTTTTACCATTGTGTTCGTTGGACCTGACCTTTGCCAAACCATCACGATTGTGAAACTCTGTCTTGTGCCTCCACGGCAGAAAAAAACTGTTAAGCAGCACTTTTGCTTTTTGCCTCACACTCATATAGTGAAAATTCCAGTAGGTGCTGGAATAGAGTATTGCAGACTGCTCAGGGATCAGATTTGAGTCAAAGCAGACTGTTCTAGATGGCACACTTAAATGGTTCATATGGTGTCAGACACGTTTCCAACTAGGACAGCTGTAAAACACAATCTGCTCTATAATCTTGTTCTCTAAGGGAACAAACCCAACGCAGACAGAAACATCAGAAAATACAATCATAAAGTCTTATCAAGTTGCAAAACGAGCACATCAGAATTGAAATCTGAGTTTGCAAGTTTCAGTACAATTTCTTGAAGATTAGGATAGCACACTAAAAGCAGGGTGATGTAACAGTCAGAAAGTTCCTTGAAAGAACAAATGTTCTAACAAGAATTTACAGTATATCAACGGTGAATGTTTCATTAATGTTAGCTCAGAAACCACAGAATAATTTGAAGCCTAAGCTCTGATGAAAACAAGGTTTTACTATCATGTGCTATCAGCTGATCCTGGGAAATTCTTAACCATCATATATTTAAGAGACAAAACAAAAAAAATCTTGCACTGGCCAAATGGATGCAGCTAGAAGTGAAGGAAGAACAACATTTCAAAACAACACAGCTACAGACTACATTAATTCTGCTGTTCATCAAGTAACGTTTTTAAACCAAATTATCAAAGAAAATCTAAAAGGGTCTTAATATAAGTTATTGAAAGCTAGCAAAATAAAGATATTTAAAGTAAGATCCCATGATTAAAAAATACAACCAGAACTAAACAGGTTAAGACTTTGATACTGGATTTGCTTAACCAGGTAACGGATCATGAGTTTTTGCTTGGTTTAACTTTCTCTGACTAGTAAAGCAAAAATTTCTTCTCACTGTCCTTCCATATCCCTTCTTGCTATCTCTTATTCTCTGAATTTTAAGGACTGTTGTCAACAGAACTGTGTGGAATTGAGCCCAGCAGAGTGGTCCAAAGCAGCAGCAGAACTGAGCCTGAGCTGAGCCTGATCCTGAGCCTGGTGCAGTGGAACAGCCGGGCAGCACAACACGGACAATCTCACTTCCAGGGTTTTGTCTGGCATTGTTTTTTTTCCATTTTCTGTCATTGTTTTTACACTGTCTCAGGCTTGGAGATGGGGAGCCAACTGTGGGGAGTGCCCACCATCTTGTCTTTCTCCCAGTGGCCACACAGAACTAAGTCAAAGTGGCAAACACCTTTTGTGCATAAAGCACCTTCCTCTATTTTTGTATGCTTTCCTTATTAATATTGCTGCTGTCACTGTGCTTTCAGTAAATAGTTATCTCAACCCACAGTCTCTGCCTTTGTCCCTCTCTTACTAGAGAAGGGAAGTGGCTTATTTAGAGTTTAGTTTCCAGATGGTGATAAACTACCACAAATGAAGACAAGGACATCCCTCATGCAGCTACATATACATTGGATATTTGATTATTGGCCCATCTATAGCTGGGTATCTTACCAACTTTTTCTTCCTGCAAAGTTCACCAAACTGAGTGCACTTTCGCAATATGAAACATTCCCTGAGAAAGTTTAGGTGAATATATCACATTTTATTATATACTAAATAAAGAAATCAGTCTCTTACAAGCTAGGGATAGTTGTAACAAGCAAGTACAACACTGAATGCTTAAAGACTGTTCCTGTCAACTCTAAACACAAGAGACAATCTCAAGCTATCCTATACTAGTATGGCTATTTGCTGAATCCTTTAAAAAAGAGGCTGTGAATCCAAAATCAAATTATATCTTGCAGTAAAAAAAACAGAAAATACATCCTGAGTTAACCTTGGCAATTCACAGTCACGTAAAGAAGCAAATCTGGATGGGGATGTAAAAAATATTTTCCTACCTGCTATCGCTGTATAGAAGGAACAATAACGCAGGCAACATGGGTAAGGTACTAACAAATACGCCAGTGAATGCTCTAAATCCATTTGAACAGTCTTCTGGTACTTTACTATACGGTGTTAAACATTTTGTAAGAAGAAAGACCTTAACAACCTAGGTTTTCCTCTTTATTCAGAAGCACAGTACAACACAGCTTCTTAAAATGCACAGCACGCAATGTAAATGGACTAGCAGCTCTGTTCATCGTATATTGGTTTGTATCAATGATCAAAGCAAGGAAACATAAATTAAATGTATTACCTCAGCTTCTTGCTATTTCCCATCATGTTGAGGCCGATTGCGTTCCCTTTAAAGAGTTTGAAGCCCCCAGCTTTGCCTCGCCTGGCGTACGCTTTTATGGCCTCGCTGCTGGTGCCGATAGTCCCAGGTCGACAACGAACTGACTGTCACAACAGAATTCACACACATCAGAATAACTGGGTACAAGTTACAAGGAGAAAATTCATCATGAAAATATTAATATAAATATTACTTTGGCTTCATTTTCAAACTGCTTTTATACCAAATTTCATGGAAAATTATACACTGGCTACACCCTTACTAAAATTCCTTACTAAACAAAATATAATATATAGTTTATATTTAGTACAGTATTTATGGTCTAAATTTAGAATTAGTTATTCTTGCTCGTATTTTTCAGAATACTATACAGATCAAGAGGGGAACAAAAACTTTAAGGGTAGGCAGATAGACAGCTTGCATGTATGTTCCTAAAACACAACACAAACTTTGATTTCTTTACACTGCACACATGGCTATGCAATATTGTTGAAGAACCTAAAAAGCTTTAAAGATACATTTTCACCATGAGATAAACAGATTATTTACCTTTTTTTCTTCATTGGGACTGAAAGGCCCATCACTGTCATCTAGACTGAGCAGATTTGCCTCGCTAGACAGGTGTGGGAGAGAAAAGCACATTCATTGTAATCCAACAGAGCACAATTAAAATGCAGAAGGGTTTTTTTTTCCCCTTCCCTCTCTACATTTAAATGCATCATATACACATTGTGTAATTATGCATAAAACAACGGGAACATGAAATGAGCAATACAGTGATCAGATGCATTATGTGAACCTGAACTTAAGAGTGTACATCAAATTATTCTGCAAAATGCAAAACTAAAAGGATTAATTTAAAATAGACAATGCTACTGAACTTTCAATATGGTTAGAACAATATTACTGACATGGTAAAAGATTCTATACTCTCCACATAAATTAAATCCAAAACTTCATTAACCTATAAAACATGATCTTAGTTTGTTTATGCCTATCAATGTTCAAACATGTCGTTTAAAACGGCAAACTTCACAGTGCTTTAGGAGAACTTATTGTAACTACATTTTACCCCACAGCAATTACTACCAAAGTATGTCTTCCTAAAAATAATATATTCATATAAGTTCTACTGCTTAAAATGTGTTTCTTTAGTACTTTCAATATCTGTAATCCCCAATCATTAGAATGGGGAAGAAGATTTTAAAAAAGAAAGCTACTCCATGATACTCTAAAAACATTCTTTTCAGTAACAGGCAATTATCCTCAAGTAATCTTAAGTATTTAAATTGAAACCTCAATCACATATTTCATACTGACAGCAGCTAGATTAGGCCAACATATTCTTGCTTCCAAGAGAAGCAACCTGCAGACAATCCCTTCTCATCAATCCTGAGCAGGTTACTCCTAGGCTGGCTACAACAAAACAATACAACTTTTAGCCAACTTGTACTTGCATGGTTTGAAAAATTTTAGTCAAGATTATTCAGGCAGAAATTCCTTAAAATAAAAGCAGTTATGCCAGGTGATAAAGGGAAAAGCTACACAAGAGAAACAAACATTTCTTAGCTGTGTCAGTATGATATGCTGGCTTGCAATACATACAGTGACTTTAGCTCTTTAGATATATAAATAATCATTCAGTGTCCTATCCCTCAAGTTTCTATCAACTTTTTCCATGCACAGTATTTCCCTTCATGTTGCAATTTATTTTTCCATCTTATGCATTACAAATATTCCTAGAGCAAATAAAAATAAAATAAAAATGTTAGGTGAGACCTACAGACTCTGAAACTTCGGGAGATAAGATTGTGTACACAGTTGATTTTGAAACAGGAAGAATGATGTAAATGTGAACACATAGCCAGTGGCACTGTTGTATTTTCCTCTCTTTTACAGAGCACCACAATTCTAGGTGCTCAGTGGTATAATAAACAGTGCAGTAGATTCATCACTAATTTCAAACAAAGGCAAAAGAGTACAGTTGTACTTCTGTACAGACTACATACGGATATGAAATTTTTTAATCCTGGAACATTTTTTTTAAATTCTCTTTCAGAACAAATTATCCTTTCAAGGGAGGCTCACGAAGCCTTCTCAAGCATTCATCAGTAAACACAGAGTTTAACAATTTCAGAAATTTTCCACATCCTAAAAAGTAAACAACACCCTGCAGCAGAGACATGAACAGCAGCCTACAGTACCTGCAGCTCTGGCATTTGCCTACTGTGCTGCCTTAGTGAGATCATTCCACATCTAGAAACATTTTCATTCTTTAGCTTCAGTTCATACAAAAATGATGACTATTTTCCAAACACCTTTGAACTGTGGCAATACTTCTAAGATTTCAACACGCTTCAATACTGCAACCATTTTAACAAAAGGCATTTGAGGGGGGAGATAAGAGAAGGTTAACACGTTGCAAATGACTAAAACACTAAGCCAAGGCTTAAATCAAAATGAGCAAGAGAAATTCTTCTCATGCAACATGACTAGAGAAATATTAGCAAATTGGAAGTTTTAAATGAACCAATACTTTTAGATCTTAAGGAATGTGAAGCATATACATCAGAACCAGAAAGGTTGTTTTTTCAGAGAGCGAATACATAGCAACCGAGCAATGTCTATTTGCTCATGTATCACACGCTTCCTGTAGCCTGCTTCAATGATGCAATTTATACAGGCAAGAAAAACTCAAAACCAACCCAAAACAAACATTATACCACTCCTCCCGACATACCAGTCAGTAACATTTTTAACATCCCTGAAATGAAACCTCAGTTATCTTGCTGGGAGGATGTCTCCACACTCACTTTTAACCAGGGAACCCTGGGTTTCCTGGTTATTTTCACATTGGAACAATAATTTATAACTTTTCAATATATTCCTTAAAATTTTATAACAAATGAATGTTAAGTCTTAACTAAAATTAAGGGAAAAAACATAGAAGTAATTTGCCTAAACAGAGTTCTTAAGGGGAGTTCATAATTACACATTCAAATTTAGGCACTAAACAAGAAAACAAAAATTTCTGTTTACTTACCTCTAATCACTTGTCATTTGTTTAATGTTTTAAAACATTAAAAACTATGCAATAGTTAGTTAGACAGCTGAGATTAACAAGTTATGTTTTCACTACCATGTACAAGTAACCCAAACTTTAAACCTCTGTTGACCATTGAGGTTACACTCTAATAAGCTACAAGCACGTTTCTATCAACTGGTCCAGTCACATTTCAAACATAATTGGAATTTCTTTCTGAAAACTATTACATATAAAACCAGTAGGTTGACGTATTTGCCCTCACAGCACAGTGTGTACATTCTTTGTTTTCAATTACAGAGTGGTAGGCAGCACACTAAAAAAGCCCCAGTATCAGAGGCACAAGTATAGTAGTAGTATTATTTAACTCAGTTACAGTGCTATTCCATTAAAAATAGCCTTAATTTAAAAAATGTTCATCAATTTAAAGGGCTCAGTGCCCTACTAACAGGTTCACAAAAGAAGTATAAAACATTTATATAACTATGGGAGGGTTTTTGACAAATTTTAGAAGCAGTGGAAAAAAGCTCAACCTAAATACATAACATAGTACAATGCTTTTTCATTTGTCAATATATGGATAAAAGAGGTTTATTCCCTTAAATGGAAGGGGCAAAAAATAAAGAATTTTGAAAGAAAATGATAGTTAAGTAAGGACACCAAAGTGCAAATAAATTAGACCCATTTATTCGTATTCATTGTTTTTGTTAAGGCTAGTACTGAACAAATCTCAGTGGAAGGCTGAAGTCTAGACTAATAAGAAAACAGTATATAAGCCAAGAGAAAACTGGGCCCATCAGTTTAAAAAACCACTGTAGAGCATACTGATCTATTTAAAAAACATTTACACAGATATTACAGCGGAAGCAAATATAAATTATCCAAGATGCTTCAAGAGAATCATCTGTAACACCCAAAAGCATCTTATAACATGTTGATTTCATGAATCACTTGAATATATTACTTTGGCCATGTTTGCTTAGGTCTGCCATCCTTTCATATGTTCTGCTACACAAGATGAGCTTAATTTCCACCTGCTATTCTGTGGTGGACTACACAGGTTTCAGTGTGCTCAGCTGACCAACTGGTCTTTTTTCCCATTGTTCTACATAAAGGTAGATCTCCTGTGGGATCTCCAATTACAAAGCAAGGAAAGTCTCACGCCACTTGCTACCATCCTGAGTACATCAAATCTTTTAGAACATCAAAAATGTTACTTTGACTCTTTCAAGTGGACTGACTATTATCTGTAAGCATTTACTTTGGGGTAAGATACTTGTTAATTACCATTCTTAATTTCCATTACTCTAGTTCCATGCTGAGCATCAACTCTAGCATCATTTTAAATTTATATAGTGTTGGGTGATCATTATTTTTCCAGACCTTCTTCAGTTTACAAATATTCTTTAGTCTTTTTGTGTTCATTACTTTGTATCTTAACCAGTATGACTCATCTCATCTACTTCCCAAGTAAGTTAAATGACACCCTTCTTTTAAAATAATCTAGCTATTCTAAAAATTGCTGTGGTAGGAGGTCATTAACTTTGTGCTCATCTCACTGAAGAAACGATAATCCAAGCAGGCATCCAGTGCTGACCAACATCATTAGCACAGGTCTCATGGGGTAATACAAGAATACAACCAATCCTTTAAGTGCTGAGATGTTATTCTTAGGCTAGATCAAAACAAACTGATTGTGTGTCTGCCATTAAGAGGGCAAAAAGCTGTGATAAAGTCAGGCACTGTAACACCAGTGCCTTCACAACAAGCACGAGATGCATCCAGCTGCTCGCTTCATACTCACAGCTCCTCCACAAAGAAATCATGTTAAGAGTCAAACATCATAGTCAGTATCAGCACACCACAGCAAACACCTAATTACTGCACAATATACTCAAAATACTGGGAGGGACACAAAGCTTTATACTGGAACAATTATACCAATTTAAGCTGCTAATCTTTGAAACGTTCTACTAAGGGTAAAGGAAATTTAGAAAAAAAAATAAGGAAAATTTACTGTTACTTGTTTTCTAAAGATTCAGTGTCAATGTTTTGTTATATGAAATACAAATGCATCAGAAAAGCAAAAACCACAAATTATTTCAAAATGCTAAAAGCTCACTATGTCTAAGATAAACAAACCCAAGTGTTACCAACAGTAAATACGTGGGCAGCTTAAAACATGTAGCTCTTTGGAGGGAATAAGAAATTGCCTCAAATGGTATTGGAGAATGGGTAAGTAAAGAAGACAAGATCTCCGGTTTAAAACAATTTTCAACTACTCTTTTATCTATACTTCAAGACAAGATTCTGCATAATTCACAGATATAAAAGTAAATCAAAAAATGATCTAAGTAGGCAATAAAAATTCAATTCTGGCTATGGGAAAACTGCTCATTGTAGAGCATTTTTGAAAGGAATGAAAAATCATCCAGACATACAATCTTAGAATCAGATACAATTACATAAAGATTATGGTTCATAATAATTTTTCTAACTTTTTTTTCAGCATCATTACCCTATACATTTTTCATTCTATATTCTTAAATCATCATCAGCTGGAGAGTGATGGAAAACAGCAGCAAATTACTAGAAGAAAAAAAAGCTGCTATGTTTTCAAATGTGACTTATTTCTGAAGGCAAGTAAAATGGAAATAGTAACTGTATGGTATGTACTGCCCTTATACTTAAAACATATTTGTGCACTATGAATGGCTGCAAAGTTGCTACGGAACAATACAACCTTAATTTTATAAAACTGAAATGCCCTCAGTTTGTGAACCTTTTAAAAAGTGCTTTTAACTTCTGATACAGTTCTGTTTTGACAAGAGTTCATAATGCTAACCTCACATTGTAATGAACTTCTGCACTCATTTTTTAATTACTGAAACTTCACATTTCTTAATGTTTTATTAAGATTACAGCACAGCCTGCTGCTGTAGCCTATGTGGTTATGTGTCTACTTTCCCACCTCCCTTCCAATGCACAGTATTTAGATGATACAAATTCATATACCAATTATTTTTGTACTTAATCACAGGATTCAATGACTTCTTACTGGAGAACCACAGCACACTTTTTAAATTTGCAGGTCCTACTCTGCAAATATCTAAGAACAACAAATAAACTGATTTGAATTCCTTGTGTGTGACACTTGTTCTTTTAACAATTTATTAGGTATTTTGAAAATAAGTATGTTAATATTGAGAAAACATATTAGTAACAATAAAATGTCACAAGGACAAAGTATGCATTCAAACTATACACAAGGGATTTAAGTTTTAGCCAAAATCCAAATATACCAAGTGAAAGAATAAATTATCAGGGAAAAAAACCAGCCTTAACTATATTCAGTGAAATAAACACAAAGGAAGACAAACCTACAATCTTTGAGCTTGGTCTAACTCGATGAAGGCCTAAAGCTGCTGAAGTACTTTAACCATAACTGTCAAGCACTGAGCAGCAGCATCTTTTAAGGAAGAGCTGAAGCTGCTTGGATACCCTACCTATCAACTTCCTTGTTCTGCATGTTCACATACTGCTTGTCTGTGTTCCTTAGACTTACACAGAAGCTCCAAAGACAGCTGCAGCTCTTGTGAAATGTACTGTGCTCTGTGTTTTGAGCCCCACATTCACAGTAAAACTTACCCTGTAATAAACTCCTGTACGGCAATACTATTTAAAATTATCACTTATTTGAAATTATTTTTCTTAATCACTAAAAGTTTAAGGTATTATATGCTGTTTCTTATTCATAAATAACAAAAAAAGTATTTAATTATAAATAGACATTTATACTTTTAATAGCCTAGATAAAAGCATCCTTACTCTTTCTCTGCATCTCCTTCACTTTCTTCTGCATGATCAAAGCTCCAATTACTTTTAAAACCTCCATCTCTCTTGGACTGTGATCTATCCAAAGCTGCAATGAGAACAAGTTAAGATAAGTCTTGATTTCAAGCTGAGTTATTAATCAACACAAACTAGAGGAGTAAACCAGATGCATGTATTTTCCCCCCATATTTGTTTTAATGATGTCAATGTTTAACTGTCATTTGATCAGTAAATACATCAATGCAGTGGTGATTATTATTTCCCTAAATAAATAAAAGTATCTGTCAGTATCTTATTAATGCAATAAGTTAGTGAGTTATTAAAAATTATGACCTGAGGTAGTGTAATAACTGTTTTCAACTGTTTTACTGATACCCATAAATTTAAGAGTAGTTTCTTTATATGAACTATATGCCACATGCAGAAAGGGTCCTAAAATGTATTATTTACATGATTAATAACCAAACATATATTGAATTTTTCCCTATAAAAGCAAGTTCTGAACTGTCCCAAGTACAAATTCAATATAATATGCTGGATTTTTAATTCAATATCTGATGCTGACCTGAATTAACATACAATGCAAATTGAAATGTCAGTGTTAACATCAACTAAGTAAAAATTTTTCATCATACTACGTAAAATTTCAGACATCTCTACTACAATATCCACCGTTATGGAGATTTTCATGTAATATCATGGCATGGGATATTCTTAAGTGAAGGTGTTCCAGACCATGGAGAGAGCACTCACTGAAGCAAGGCACTGTTCCCCCTGGGCCCTGACTACTGCAACTAAGAGCTGTCTCACACAAATTCTGTATGACAAACTATGCAGCTGCTTTGATTTTGGTTTAAGTGTGTTTCTTCTTACTACATTTTTGTTTACATTGTTGGAAATGCATTTAGAAATAATGAATGAAACTGATATACTCTGATAGAAAAGGGTAAGAAAACCAACAACATATGCCTAGGATGAAGTATAAACAATGCATACAGAAGTATTTATTGCATATTCAACCTCTGCTTCCAACTACCTGCATTTACTGCAGGCTTCCTGAGCCATGGGTGTATTTTTGTGTTTAACAGCTTTTCCTACATTTTTCTTCTCCCTGCTTGCTTTTTAATCAAGCCTACTTTATAGAATCAACAGCATCTTGCAGCAGAAAATACCTCAGCTTAATTACACGAGTATGTCCTTTTGTTGATTCTGATTTAATCTTGCACCTTTTGCTCTTAGTACCCAACTTCTCCAGTCCATGTACTGTGGAAGGCAGTAATAAGTAACCCTTCCCTATTCCTTCATGACTGCATAGATTCCTGTTGTGTTCTTTCATGGTCTTCCTTTCTTTCCCATGAAGAAAAAAATGTCAGCTTAATTTTTCCTCACATGAAAGCTGTTTATGCCTTTAAATCCCTCTTGATGTTTCTCTTAACCTCTTCTAGTCTACTGCACCCCTTTTGAGATGAGGATACACACACTACAAGCAATACTCAAGATGCATACATCCCATGAATTGCTACAGAAGGAGAATGTTGTTTCTGTTTTGTTCCTTTCCTAAGAAATTATTACACCAGATTTGCTGTTTTCACTGCTAAGGAGAAGTGCATTCATCTTTAGGTACTATATAATTCCATCTTTCACTCATGATTGGTTTAAGAACCATTTCAGAACCAGTTGTTACCTACATTTCCTGTGTTTTTTTACTTCTCATTCACTTAATTACTTGACATTTACCTACACAGAATTTCATGTATGTTTTCAACCCACACAACTCAAAACCTAGGCATTTACAATTTTCTTTAAATAGCTAGCCATTATACTAACCCAAGTAAAGTTTAAACATCTACAAACTTTGTCACCTGGCTATCATATCCTTTTCCTTATAATGTGCACCAGTGTCAGAGATCCTTGTGTGATTCAATTGGTTACTCCTATTAACAAAACAAACCTTTTCTGCCCTCTCTTTCTATCTCTTCCCAGTTGTTTCTTATAAAATTTTCCATTTTATTCAGAGGTAATTTAGCCTCTCCCAAAGCCTTTGGTAAATGACTTTACAGAGGGAACAATGAAATCAATTCTCGTCTCCATTATCATTTCCATGAATTCAGGCTGCATGGTCACAAAGCTCACTGATGTGAAGTTCCTCAAATACCTCCAGTGCCTTTTTAAAATGCTGATATCATGCTAGCTACCCTCCTTACCTGTAGCAGAAAGATGATGCTAACCACAAGCAACACACTACAGTCATTAGCTCCTTTATCCCCCAGTTCCTCTTACAACACTTGGATGAATGCCATTTGATCATGCTGCCTTGTTCACAGTTTGCTCAATGTACTGCAATTTCTTCCACTGATGCTTCATTTTGAGTTGTACACTGTCACATTCCTTATTAAGAAACATTCTGGCATGAAGAGCTCTCTAAGTGTTGCCAAAGTGAGTGCAAGCAATTCCATCATTCAGCTATGACCTTATATACTCCAAAGCCACCTTTTACAACTGGGTTGTCTAGTGATCCTCCAGACACTCCTCAAACTTTCCTGCTGACTTTGAAGAAATACTTAAGAATAGTTTTTATGTCTTTTGGGAGGTACTAATCAATTTTTTCCCACCTCATTTTAATTACAGGTTAAATCCACCAGCTTTTTTATTATTCTCTATTTTTATTACTCAGATAAAAGATCTGATTCAAGAGCTATGATGTTTTATTTCAGGTATTATATCTTACTCTGCTGTTTAGCCAGGTCACCATTTGGGGGGCCTTTTGAAACCTACTTAAACAAATAGCATACATGCTATAAGCCTCCTATATGCTATCTTTAAATAACTCCCAAGCTGGCTACAAGTATTTTATATCCCAGCTGCATCTTTTCTTTCTTTTTCAAAAAGTTTCTTAGTGTTTTCTGTAATTCTTTTTTTAATCAAGCATTTGCCTATTGGATAGTTCATCCACTGCTACTGATCAGTGCAGCCATCCATGGAAAATGTCTTAGTATCCCAGTTCTGCTCACCCAGGCTCTGGATCAATTTTCACTCTCTCTAGCACTCTTGGTCCTAACAAAAATGTAAATCTAGAAGTATACCACCATGTTAGCCAGAGTGTTCACCTGAGTTACTTGATCTGAACAGCCACTTAGTATCTGATTCCATACAGGATTTTTTATTTTTTTTAAGGGGATAACAAGTAATCTGTTACACAAGCTAAGCTGCTATTCTGTACCAGGATTTAAATTTGGAACCCTTATGTTGCAATTTTCACTATGTGCACTATTCAAGGCCTTTTTAATCAGCAGGGCACATCCATGTCCAGAGGTGAAAATATTCAAAAAAGCAGAGCTAACCCTAAGGTATTGTGTCAAGGGAAGGCAATTGCTGTACCTCTGCCCAAGACAGGCAGCATGCTGGAGCAAATTTCACTCTCAATTTTCCCCCCATTACTACCTCCCTTTGGTGCTGTTACACCAAGGGAGATATCAATTCTGAGCCCAAGAAAGTACCTGGAATTTAATTAGACAAGTTACAGAGGTGTAGCCGATACATTTCACTGCTTTTTTAAACAACTGTTGGTTTTTAAGCAACAGTTACATGTAATTTCTAACAAGTCAATTAAAAAATTCCTGGAAAAATAGTGTGTTTCATTAGGACATTTATGTCATAATTTACCACACCAGTCAGACTGAAGCCAGACTTTTAAAAATCCCCATGCAGACTTTTTGTGTAAAACAGAATTATCACATTTTGGATTAGAAAGCAAAATATGCCTGTAGGAGAACGTCAGAAAGCAGCTCAACACCTTTAAATTACTGTGTGTGGACACTGTTTTGTAAACTTGTTCAGCAGGAGTTACTGTCACTCAACAGTGTTGCTAAGCAATTCCTAAACGGAAGGAAAAAAGTTCATAGTGAATATCCACGAAGTAAGAGCAAAATTTTGCAGTCGCAAAAAAGAAAAAAAAAAAGAATCCTTTAAAATTCTGCCTGTCTAAAACACTAAATGAGAAGTGTCAAACACAGTACTTAGTAAAGTGCTAGTGTCCAGCAAAAGCCATCATCTTGGAAGGTTTGTTTTTTGCATGTCTTGTCCCTCGCCCTCTAAGGCAAATCATTCCATATGAATCTGTACTACAGTTCACTAGAAAAACATCCCCTTGCTTTACTGATTTGCATGTGATGCTGTATTTGGTTTGTGTGACAAATCTGGCGGCCTTTTGAACGAATAATGCAACAGTCAACAAGGGAGGACTGACAGATACAATCTACCTACACTTCTGTGAGGCCTTTAATATGGTCCACATGATGTCCTTATCTCCAAACTGGAAAGACAGGGATGGACTATTTTAGTGGGTAAGGAACTGGCTGGATGGACACAGCCAGTGAGCTACAGCCAATGTCTCTATGTCCAGATGGCAGCTGGTGATGAGTGGTGTCCCTCAGGTCTCTTCTGACTCTTGGGATGGGTGCTCTTCCATGTCTTCATCAATGACGTGGTGAGATTCAGTGCACCCTCAGCAAGTTGGTAGATGACACCAAGTTGAGTGGTGCAGCTGAAGGACAGGATGCCATCCAGTGGGACCTGGACAAACTTGAGAAGTGGGCTTTCCCTTGAAATTCAACAAGTCAAAGAACCAGGTGATGCACCTAAGCTGGGGCAATCCCAGACATGAGTACAGAGTGGGAGAAGTTACTGAGAGAAGCCCTCTGGAGAATACTTAGGTGTTCTCATGGATGAAAAGCTGGTTATGAGCCAACAGTATTCACTAGAAGGCCAATTGTATCCTGGGCTGCCTAAAAAGCTGAGTGGCCAGCAAGTCAAGGGAGGTGACTCTGCTCTTCTACTCTGCCCTTGTGAGACCTCACCTGGAGTGCTGTGTCCTGCTCTGAGGTCCTCAACACAAGAAAGACATTGATCTGTTGGAGTGGGTTCAGACAAGGACCATAAAGATGATCAGAGGTGAGAGCACCTCACTTATGAAGACAGACTGAGAGAGCTGTGATTGTTCAGCAGGAGAAGAGGCTTTGGAAAGACCTTACTGCAGTAAGTGACTTATAAAAAGGAGGGCGAGGGATTTTTTTTATATGGACAGACAGTGATGGGACAAGGGGCAGTGGTTTTAAACTGCAAGAGGGCAGGTTTGGATTAGATATATTATGAAGAAATACTTTGCTGGGAGGGTGGAACAAGCTGCCCAGAGAAGCTGTGGATGCCATACCCCTGAAGTGTTCAAGGCCAGGCTAGATGGGGACCTGAGCAACCTGATCTAGTGAATGGTATCCCTGTCCACAGAAAGGTTGTTGGAACTAGATGCTCTTTAAGATCAATTTCACACTTAACCATTGTATGATTCTGTAAGATCAACTCACCAAAGAAGCCAGATGTGGTGTCCACATAAAGATCAACTTTTCTAGGAAAGTAACCTTTTCATATGTATTATTTGTTTGCCAGAATAGCTCCCTACCATACCTCCAAAATACAACAGCAGAGACTTTAAGGTTTCTATTGCACACATAGAAAGTTAGAACCATCCTAAACACAAAATCTGTATCAAACAAAGGTTTGGTTCTGGACTCAGATACTTTTTCAGGAAGACTTAAAGACTGCATTCTTTTTCCCCAGTTTCTGGTAAAGAAACACTACAAGCCTCATCTCACAAACGCTTACACCATCACAAGTGCAACCAACTTACCAGATACTGCAATGCTCATACAGAAAATGTAAATTAATTTAAATGTACTCAGAATCATTGCCTTCATCCAGACTCATATTTAAATAAATGAAAAAGAATGCTTCTAAGCTTTCTAATTTGTTACTCATTTAGAGTCATCAGATACATTGTTAAGGGGATACAAGTACTCATAAAGCTCTGACACAGAAATATTTTTTGGTTTACTTTCCTCATTGCTTCATTATTCTTCCAGACAGGCTCCTATGCAAAACAGCTTTTTATCTTCCAGCTTTGATACTATCAGCTCTACTATATCAACTGTGTAACCACAGTGAGATTGCATTTTCACATTCTGAAGCAGCACTACATGAACAGTTTTACAGGCCACTCGCTCTTCCTAAGAGCTGCAGATTCTTGTTCCTGCACCCTGCATTTGCCAGCACTGACAGAAAAGATGGGGAAGGAAACTAATTCAGGCAAGAACCCCTTGAGCAGCAGGAGAGGGGAAAAGTTATTTTTCAAACATATCAGCTCCCTCCTGCTGTTCAACCACACTAGTGCAGTGCAGCTGTGACAGCACAGCAGAGGTAAGGTCCACCCAGGAACTGGAACTATTTTAAGTAGTACAGATACCAAAGAAATTTCCATGGAATTGTAGCTTAATCTACATTTATAGGTATAGATTTAAAGATCCAGTGCTTGAAAGACAGTTTAACTTTCCGCTCCCTAAATTATCTGCAAGAGGCAAAAAAACCTGTCCAAAGCACCTCCAGTAACAGGCAGTAATCATAACCTGACAGTAGATGAGGTATCACTGAAGCAGAGCATTCAGCAGTGAAGTTCTATGATACCAAGCATGGACATTCCTTTGCACGTGAAGGGAATTCAACTTCTCAGCTGCCTAACAAAAACCCCTACACCCTTCCAAGAATTTGATGTCAACAGAAAACCAATGATAAATACAGAGCATTCACTCCTTGACAAAAATGTTTATGCTACTGAAAAGCAAAAGCATTTATGAAAGTTCAGTACTTTAAAGAAGGAAATCATCTGCATTTTCTAGTAAATGACTGCTTTTTTTCAGGGCTTGCATGCACATTGGGCTGCTTACATTGCAGGATATTGCACTGATGACAGGACTGAAGTGCACAGAACTGTGTAAATTTGATCACGTGCTGAACTTTGTTTAACATTTTTTAAGTAACAGTGAGTAACAGAGGAGGATGAAAAGACACATCTTTGAAGTATGTTAAGCGTTTTCTTTGTGATGCCTTTGAAAGATTTTCTGGTAAGACAGCAGTAATAACCACACAATGGACAACTAATGCTTCTTCACCTTTTCTACTGATTCTCTCCGTGGAGGTGTAGAGGTATCCACTCTACCCCCAAGGATGCTGCTCTTATGACAGCATCAGAAAACAATGCAGAAGTACTTCAAGAGGCCTTCTTTGTTTATACCAGCAGCAAAAGGAATGTTACAGAAAATTGTGGCTTTTTCTGCTCAATGAGACAGGAACCTAGTGACAAAGACGTGGAAAAAAATAAAGAACTTGATCCTTTTTTTTTTTATCATCTCAGATTTCACCGCGAAACTCTGTCTTCTGACTTCACAGCTCTGTCAGCAGAATCTGTGGGAATGCAGTATCACCCATTGTCAAGAAAGATGTGGTTAAGGAACACTTAAACTAGTTGCACCCAAAGACTGGAAAAACATCACTGCCCTTCAAGAAGGCCATCAAGGATGATCTGGTGAACTACAGGCTACTTTGCTAAAGACAGAATTTATTCCTTACCATGTGTGTGTTCAAGAGTGGACCACACTGACCTGAGAGGCAATAGAGACTGGACAAATCCCTGAGCAACCTGCTCTAACAGGGCCTGGCTTGAACAGGATGTTCCAATCTATCTGATTCCAAACAGCTGTCAAGTAAAACCAATGACTATTCACAGGTACTGTGAATGACTATCCCCTAAGGCAACTGCACCTCCATCACAGAAACTTCCAAAAAGAAGTACCTCAGTCACTCTTCTTTTTTTCCCTCTCCGAGTAAGTCTAACTCCCACTCAAACTTTCCACACAAGCAAAATAATTTGAATAACATCAAAAGCAGGAAACAACAATAAATGGAAAAAAGGAGAAACGAACAAAAAAGGAATTTTCTCATCTCTTGCATTGTGAATTCTTTGCTTGCCTAAGACCTCTATTGCTAGACTGGAGATATACCAAAAATTCAGAAATTAGGAAGAAAGTTTTGTTGTTTTTATAGGAAAGGTAAGTCTAAGAGAGGTATTTTGCTATTGTATAGATAAAAATAGGGGATGAAAGATGAGGTTAGGCTAGGAACAGTTTCTGAACTGCCAATTTACTCTCAAAATGTGAAAAAATATATAAAGCTAACAAGCCATTTCAAGGAAGATGACAGTTGAACAAGAATTCCAGAATACGATTTCTGTGGTAAATCAGTATATGGTATTAATCACACATGATCTCAAATTCTGAACACTAGAATAGTTTTAGAAGATGAGCAAAACACAGCAGGAACCCTTACAGTATATCATGCATGTGATCTGCACTTTGTTACACACCATGGGATCCATCTTCATATAAAACCTAAGCTTGTGCAACTGAGAATACAGCAGCACTAAACAAACAGCGATCTATTTTTAGAAAGTGCTGAAAGGCAGTTACATACAGAGTAAGATTAATAACCTAGCCAAACTACCTGGAAATTAGGCAACTGACACTTCGAGAAGGTTTCCATGTTTGCTGCAGTAATTGGAACATCAGGTTGAAATAAGGTACTACATCTACACACCAAAAGGAAGGAGGAAAAAATAATTTGTACTATTTAATACTTCTGGATTTATCCTGTAAAATTTCACAGATGATGTCAGGTAGATACTGTTAAGAATCCTCTTAACAGAAACATATAGAAATTCAAAGTCCAGAAAGGTTCCACAACCTCTGCAAGAACTTAACTTGCAGGACAGAAGAATCAGACTCATAGAATGGTTTCAGTTGGAAGGGACCTTAAAGGTCATCTAGTTCCAGCCCTGCTGCCATGAACAGGGAGGAGACCTTCAACTAGACCAGGCTGCTCAGAGCCCCATCCAGCCTGGCCTTGAACACTTCCACAAGAAATGTTTCTTCCGTAAGAAGAAACTCTAAATGTAATTAAAGCAGAAAAAAAGAGCAAGACACCTCTTGGATGCTGTCAATTGTTGAAAATTCACGTGAAATGGACAGCAAAAAAGCATACAAAGAAATTGCTCAACAACCTTAATTAAAAAACCTTACAAATGGTCACATAAAAAAAGCACATTTCAGAAAAAAAAATGAGTAGGGAAAGGATAACAAAAGAGTTAGTTCAACTAAGTGGGAAGAAAAATATCTGCATTTGTCTTTCTGTAAAGGCTAAATACCTGGAGTTTTCTCCTATTCTTAGAGACACTGGCAAGCTTTCATTCCCGGGCAACAGCCAGCTGAACTGGCTTTCCAATATGGCTGAAAAGTAACAGACTAGCTGCCCCAGCACTCCTCTCCGCCGTGATTAGTTTCTGTCCCTTCAGTTCCTCCAGCCAGCCTGCCGTGAAGCCGCTGAAGCCGCAGTGCTGATGCAGCACAGCTGGAGCGCGCTGTCCCCGGGAGGGGCAGCAGCTCTGTCCCCCTGAGCAGCGCCCAGCACTGGGCCTGGCTCTGCTGGCAGCTGCTGGCCCAGTTCCTTGCCTGGCCATCCACTATGGCCCCACACACGAGGTCTTGCTATGACTCTGCAAATGCACATACAGTTAAGATCTATGTGCATTATGTCTCTTTAAAAAAAAATCTGAGACAAGCAACACAGACTAGACACACTACATACTTTAACTCCCTTTGCAATTAGCAATCATCAATGCAGCAAGGTGTGAAATAATGCAACTACAGTACTGCATTAAGAGCACTGTAACCTTTGTAATGGAAGTACCAAACCTCTCCAGACCTCACAACAATGACTTTAAGGAACACTGACAATTGCTAACTATGTCACAGTATACTAACATCCACTTAAGCAGGCTTTACTTCCGAAAAAGCTAAAAAAATCACTTTGACATCCCATGAAAAACAAGACGTTTTCTCAGTAAAAGCAACAAAAATGAAGAAAGGCTATCAACCAACTCATTTTTAATAAAATATCACATGCCAGCTTGCTAACTGAAACTAGTTATAAAATTACTTTTCAAGAAACAGCACTCAAAAGACAGCTAAAGCAAAACCATCAAACTTGTTAAGTAACCATCCTGCAATCAGAGTTTCAGCCACTTCCATCCAAACATGAAACTCCTGATTACCTTGATCTATAAGCTCTTTCTATCACAAGGCACAGTCTTTTTTCCACCTAATGAGCAGTGCCTTTTCCATCTAACATAGGCTCTGCTACGTGACAAAGAACCTTTTACTTTATCTGTGACAGATAGTTTTTTGTGGTATTTATCAAGTAAAGATTCAGCTACAACAGATTTGCTTTACAGCAGAACTATTAAATCTCCACTGAAGTTTTACTGTCCCAATGCCAGGTATATGCATTCACAATTATCTGGGCCAGAGTAGTCCTGAAGTTCACTTTTGAAAGTTTACTCCCAATTGTAAAGGACCCTTAAATTGTCTCTTAAGCAGTAAGCCTTGGTAGAAACAAAATTACAACAAACTCTAGTAAATGTTTCTAGAAGTGAGCCTCAGAAATTACAAAGGCAGTTGTAAATATGAAACCTAACATCTACTGCATAGTTCAAATTCTTATTTAATGGGCTCTTGAATAATCTTTCTGTTAGAGTGTCGTATTAAATTCTGTCATCAGCAGGATATTCATATTTTGCTAAATGAGCCATAAAAATTGGACATGTCAAACAAATACAACATTATATCCCATGACATTAATAAAAATACATCAGTAGAATGAATTTTAGTACAAATGAAACAATTGTATGGCACTGAATAAAAACATACTCATAAAAATAACAAATATTTTGCAGCTGTTCCTCATAGACAAATTTCTAAGATTACATATTATTAAGCATGTCATATAGTAATATGTTTTACCACAGCAGCAAAATATTATTGGTATTTTTCATTCCTAAAACATTGTTGTGGCAAGTCTTACAATAAAAATAAACAAACAAACAAAATCTCAGGGAGATGTGAGCAGGGAGACTTTGCTCCAGCTCATATGGTCTGAAAACAAACAAACAAAAAGCCAGGAGGGCTTAACAGAGTTTCTGAATCATCACTGTTCTTCATCTATAATCACTCAAGATTAACTCAGAGAAAGATATCCCAAAGTCTTTCACTTCAAATTCTTCTTTCATAGGAATTACTGGGACACACATGCAGAAATGTTTCCTTGCCTCCTGCAGTGCTTAGGGCCCTTGTCTGTTAACAAAAACTTTTTAAAGGCCTACTGACCAACCTGGGAAGAAATAACCACAGCCTGTTAATTTATTCCCTCCAGTCCTCAGCCCTCACCATAACCTTGTTCTTCACAGAAGATAACCTGTTATTTAAAATAATTGTGTTTCCTTGGGCAAAATAAAGCTGCTCTTACACTAAAATACCTATTACAAAGTCATGTATTACACCTTAGCCTCACTTAACAGATCACAAGGCAGAGATGGAAGAGGGAATGTCCCATTCTTCTCTCATGTAAAGAGAGGTTATATGCTCTCCCCCATCTGAGCCATTGTCCTGCATCTACCAGTTACCCTTCAATGAGCAAATTCAACAGAGGTTTGGCAAAGTGCCAACCTGGCAAGATAGAACAGAGCAAATTCAATCTCTTTGGCAAGAAAGTGGTAAGTCCCCAGGGTGGTGGAGAGTACATGCAGGTCTGCTTCTAAAATGGAGTCGCACCCACTAATGTGACACTCAGATACCAATTTTCACTTCATTGCAGCTTAAGGTCAGCTTAACCTGAATTAGGCATGCTAGGCTGCTGAACACAGAAACAGGAAGCTAGGAACACGTTTTAAAAAGTAAATGTGTAAAATGAACTGCCAACAAATGTAAATCTCTATAATAAAATCAGTAATGTTCTACTAATGCTTTTAATTTTCTTCATAGAAAGTAAGTACAGAGCATTAGATAGATTTTAACCTATGTAAAAATATAGCTACCTTAAAAAAACCTCCAAACTGAAACCAAGTAAGTGCCAAAATACGGGCCAAAAGAAAGAAACTTAACAAATGTGTTCCACTCACCCCCAATGCAAGTGCCTTTTAGAACAACCAAGTTAAAAGGAGAATTACATTTGTCCTTTTTCCCCAAAACCAGAATTGTTCCTGGTATCTCTACAGTATCCTCCACCACAACAGCTCCATTTTTATCTTCTCAGCCTCCTGCAGCATCTTAAGCTATCCTGCACACTCTTCCACTCCTTTCTTTATAATACACACAGATGAAGGCATACACTGTGTGTGTTGTAAAGTCCTCTCACTGCCCTGAGCCCTGACTGCTCAGCCACTGAAGGAACTAACAGCAGTGAGCAGCAAACTGAACCATGCTCAGGCAACACGGAAATCTTTGCTTCAGGAACACTAATTTTGACTTCTCTGCTTAATGGAGGGAGCAAGTTTCACAGAACTTCTGTATTTTTACCTGTAAGACCTTTACATCTCTGTAAAAGAAAGGGTTTAAGCTTTGGAAAAATAAGTTATGCTACCATGTTTGTTACTTGTAACAAAGTACTAGTCAAGGACACCGAGGGTGGTGAGGCACTTGAACAGGTTACCCACGGGGGTTGTGGATGCACCAGCTGTCAAAGTGTTCAAGGCCAGGTTAGGTGGGGCCTTGAGCAACCTGATCTAGTGGGAAGTGTCCCTGCCTATGGCAGGGGAGTTGGAAATATGTGGTGCTATTACTGGGAAGGAAGGAGGCAAAATTATGAGGTGACTCAAAAAACCTTCATAGTCTTACAAAGCAATATTTAAAAGTGGCAAGTTTGGTTGTTAGTCTCACATTATAGGATCTGATACAACACAAAACACCTTGATGCTCCTCCATTATGTCAATTACAAGAGAAAGCTAAAATGATAGACTAGGTGAACTCTGATACTGCACCAAAATCCATGAACAGTCTTCCAGAAACAACAGTAATAAAAGCCAAAGCTGCTGTTGAAACCATTAAAATAAATAATCTATTTTGTTTTATCCTTGTATATAAAACAAGAAGGAAAAGACTGAAATATCTACACAGGCTCATATCTGTGCAACCATGACATCTGCTAACTGCTGGTTTAATGTTTGCTATCCAACCACATATTAATTTTACTACTTTTGTTATTACTATTACTTTTTTATTTATACTTACATAAAGAAGAGTGTAAGGATCTCTTTTAGGAACATTCTCATTTAAATATGTTTTGCCACTAAAAACCCACAAGAAATTCTGTACTTTTTCTGAGGAAAGAGTAGTGCTTTACTACCAAATCCAAGAGACAGAAAAGAGTGGATGAGGCACCCCGAACAAGATCATTACTCTTACATCAGAAGCTTCTACATCCCACTTTGTGAAAACTTAATATAGCAGCAGTTACTTAGGAAAAACAACCAAATAATAAAAGCCTCCACATTGAAAATCAAAAAATTGCACACAGATCTTTTACACTTCAGAAAGCTCAGGCAGGACAAGCCTGGGCTCCAAGAATCCTATGTCTCAAAATTAAGAAGGTGATGATGTGGAAGAGGATTGTAACACAGGCTTTTACCTTAGAATGTGCTCCCAAGCATATTCCAACATATGTTATAGAACAGTAATAGATAAATTAGGTTTATTTTTAGTATCTTTCTACATGCTTTAAGAAGCACCCTGTCTTTCTTAATATTTCATGCCACCTATCACCCAAGTTAGTCTGGCATGTATAAAAAATAAGACAGTGAGAAATGTTTTCAATTTGACTTTGTTGAGAATTAGTTCTCAACAAGTGAGTTTCATTCATTGAAAATAACCTGTTATTCAAGTCAGTAAGGAGGTTTCCTATTCTTAAAACCACAGGACAGGACAACTGAACATTCTTCAAGTCTAAGAAGTGCAATGCTGGAAAAAAATTCTGAACAGGTCAAAGGACTAGGATATATAAACAAGCCATGGAAGAGTCACAAACTTCGCACTTTCTCATAAGAAACCACTCTCAAGAAAAACAGAAACAGAACCTGTCTGGACATTGATGGGACAGATGCAAACTAGAGAAGAATTCAACAGGATAAACACAGAAGATCAATATAACTGAAAAAACTCTTTCCCACCTTTTCAAGCTAATCACAATCTCCATCAGATCACAAACAAAGCACCAGAGATCGATTAGAGACAATTACAACAATTAATAATTAACTTTCACTGTTAAGAGAAAAATAAAGAGAAGAATCTGGCAGGTAGAAAAGTCTGGCAGGTAGAAAAGTCTCAAGTGTTCTACCTGAATATAAACTCCACTCTACCCTCCTAATTTGTATTATTCCAGTCAGAGATTTCTCAGTGTGATTAAAAACAAAACCAAAAAAAGAGACAGGAGGGGCTGGCCACCACTTCAAAGGTAAGTCTGTAACTACATTAATACACAAAAGCTGCAGGTTTCTGTACCACCACCCCAGAAACTCAGCTACCTTTAAGAAAATATAGATGTCTACAACTCTTGCTTTGGTGAAGACAATTCTTTACATGTGAACTGAAAGGAGAACAAAAGCAGTCTTTTGGAGTCTCTGGCACACAACTGTGAAGTTTATACTGCTGCTGCTAACAGGTAGTCCACAGTTTTCTCTATTGTTATTAGGAAATCTGTAGCCAAGAAAAAGGAATGAAAATTGAGCAAATTCCTGTCATGACTGTACTGAAATATCTCAGCAGCTCTGAAGCCAGGGACTGGCAACATTCCTTAGAAAGGAGATCCTCAAAAAGAAAATTCAATACAGGTTCTCGATATCACTACTGTAATCAACAGGAGAATGAAATAAGAAAATAGGAAAGAATAATACATTTCTCCCTTTAAAGAAGTAAAATACTTCTTTAAAGTATTTTAAAGTTTACCTATTATCTACTGCTTAAACATAGGTGAACTTTAAATTTCATGCTGAAAAAGAGAAATTACAATTTCCTTGCAATTCAGTAATGGTGAAGGAGACAGATAACAAGAGTTTCCACAACTTTTCTCCAGGGTAATGATCAACAGTGCTCTCCATTCCCACATGTTTAACATGCCTCCTACTTTAAATCCAAATGAATTTGTCTATCATTCTTTATATTTTAAATGTGACTAACAATTAAAAAACACTGCTGCAGACAGAAATCTCTAATCACTAAACTTCTCCTCCTCCACATCAGGAAAGAATTCCCATGTAACAGAAATACTATGTCAGTGTGAATTTCTGCATATTCGGCCCATAACTTTGAAACATCACTGTAAAAAAGCAAATTCAGAACAGTTCTAATTTCCCTTGCATCTAGATTAAATAACAGAAATAGAGTACTTGCCACACTTCTAACAGTCCAGAAACTTCAAGTGAAGTAATCATGCAGGCCCTGTTTATCCATGTGTATGTGATCAACTCTTAGCACTGCTTCAGAATGATAACAAACACAGCTTTAAAAAGAGTCCATTATAGTCCTAGAGATCTTTTTCACATTTCCATTAAGCAGTCTATACAATACAGCATAAAAAGTGATGCACATTAGATATAGATACCTCAGAGCTGGGCAAAAAACATGCACTAGTATGAATCACCATATTCAAGAATGGTATTACCAGAAAAGCAACAAATCAATCATTCAAAGAACACCCTTCCAGAAAGACCATTTTGATTTCACTGGAGAATAGAATAACAAAAATATTAAGAGAAAGTACTTTTACAGCAGAATGACAGACATATTTCTTCACAGTAACATCTGCTACACTAAATGAAAGAAAAGCAGTATCTCACTGGACATGTGGAATCAAAACCTAAATTCTGAACAACTGTCATAATGAAAAGCAATTTATTTCACTTAACTGTATATTTAAGTCTGACTGATAGTCAAATAAGCATGACAGCACCAGAAATGTCTGTGTACATGTCCATACATGTACATACATGTACACACACAGGTATGAAGGTACATATTTAACCAGCACAATGCCCCTTACACTGAGTTTAACTGGTGATAGATCTAACATCCATTTCACCCAGACTTCTTCTACTGTGCACATCTAAGGCAGGGATGGACAAAGGAGTCCTGCCCCTCCCCTTTGCCAATCTTTAAGAAAACACTTCGGAAAACATCAAGTAAACAATTTTTGGTTGTTGCTTACACAAAATCCTTCAAAGGACTCCATGAAACATACACACTCAGACAAGTTATAGATACAGCTCTAGGCTAATGTATTAATAGCCATCATCCAGCAACAGAAGTTGCCATATTTCCTACTGTACACACTTTAATCCCCTTTTTTGTCCCCACTATACTTGTTTCACAAATCTGGCACTCTCGTGCTTCTCTAGCCTTTGGACAATGGTGCTTCTAACATCATTAGGTTGATCAAACATTCTACCTTTCCAGGTTGTAGATTACCAAAAAACTCATGTATATATT
>VZRX01019789.1:0-23617 GCA_013398075.1 Notiomystis cincta
TCGCGGGCCGCCGAGGTGCGGGTCGCCGGGGCCGCGGGTGGCCACGTCGGGCTCGCCAACATCCGGGCGCTCGGGTCGGCGGCTGCTCTCCCTCTCCGCCCCGCGTCAGCTGCGGGCCCGTCCGTGCGCGGGAGCTGCCGTGGGTCGCTCACCCGGCCTGGCTGCTTCCCGCAGCCGGAGCCCTGGCCTGGGACAGCCCGGGGCCCGCGGGCGAGTCCCCCCGGCTCGTTGGCACGTCGGAAGCTCCGGAGCGCGGGCTTGCGTAACGCCGTGTTGTGACCGGAGCGGCGCAGGGGAAAGCGGGGAAGGACAATGCCGCTGCGGCCGCCGCCACCTCCGGGGCTCGCTCCCCGCGGCCCCCCTGCAGCCGCTCTTTTCGGGGATGCGGCTGGAAGGCGCTCACGGCCGCTGGCGGGCTCCCCAACCGCTTCCCGCCTGGCATCACGAATGGCACGTCCTCACCGAGGGTCATGGCGTTGTCTCAGATGCTCAGGGTGGCCAGTGTCACCAGTGACAAGCCAGGCTGTGGCCGCGGCAGGAGCGGGTAGCCCTGTCCGGCCAGATCTCACACCGGGCGCCAGTGTGTTTGCAGACCGGTCCTGGTAAAGCCCAGCTCGACGCTGGTGGAACACGGTTTTCTCTGAAGGTCCACATCCAGTGCTTCACGAGTGTTTTGCCCAGTGCCTTTGGGTGGATTTTTAGGGACAGGTCTTGGCTGTGCCACCAGGTGGAGGGACAGTAATTGCTGAGTGACCCAGCCATGGGATAAGGAGCTGGGTTTTAGCTAAATTGGAGGGAGTACCTGTCCTGCTGAGGATCCCATGCTTCCAAGCTGTACTGAAACCAGTGGGAGCTCTGTAGTCCCCAAAGCCACCATGACTGGTTGTCTGTGCTGTGCTGAGCAGCTGCAGATCCCGACCAGGCTCCTGGCCCGTCACGGTGGGGGTGTCCAGGTACAATACAGGGTGAGGAGCCCCCTCCTCATCTGGGTGACTTTTTGGCTCCCAGCAGTCCCCTCCCCTGGAAGATGACCAGCGTGGCGCTGGGGACAGCCAGCATGGAGGCAAAGGTCGCTATGAAGGGGACCTGGCAGTGATCCCAGATCCCGTCAGGGCAGCTCATCCCTGCTCCCACCCAGTGCAGCAGTGCCCTGCCCGGCAAGCTCCCTGTGCCCCCAGCAGGTGGTTCTTTCACCAGCAGCAATGGGAAGGAGAGCTGGCAGCACTTCATGGCTTGGCCACTGCCTTGCCAGGCAAGAAAAGTTAGTGACATTTGGAGGCAAGAGGGAGGGAAGGAGGCACAGCAGGAGGATGAGGAGCCCGAGCAGCAGTTTTCCACTGACCCCTTGTCAGGATCCTAATCTGTGGGAGTGGACTTGGCTGCTGCTCACCATTGCTCCCCACTCTGTGCCTGTGGGGAAACAGGAGGATGCTGGCTGCTCCTGCACAGCTGGCCAGGTGCAGGGACACATCCTCCCTTGGTGGACACAAATGCCTGGTGCTAGGGGCAAGTCATTTAGTAACATAATTACTATATTTTGCCTTTTTTATCGTCCCCTCACCTTTGTTGGTGTTTTTAGGTCTGGGCAGTGACCTGGCAGGCTGGCCAAGATGTCTCTTCACGGTGCAAGAGTTGCTGCTCTCCTTGCTTGGGTAAGTCCTCCCTCCTCTGCTGGAGCTTGCTGCACAGGTGGGATGTGCTACTGCCAGCACTGGCAGCTTTGGGGCATGATGCTGGGGCTGGTCACAGGAGAGATTGTGGCTGGGGCAGGTCCTAGGGTAGCCCAGTTCCTGCTGTTCCTGGGCAGATGGGTGTTTGCAGGAGAAGCCTTGCTCACCCTTCCTGTTGAATAACCAGAAATGCTGGAATGGCTTGGTCTGGTCTTGGAAACTGCCTGGGAGATGGAGCTGAGCCTGAAGCAGGCAGCAGCTGTACTATAAAGGGGTTGTTGGATCTGTCTCAGAAAGCACTGCTGTGTCCAAGTGAAAACTCATAGAATGATTTGGGTTAGAAGGGACTTCTAAGCTCATTCATGGCTCAAGCCATGGGCAAGGAGACCTCCCATTAGATCAGGTTGCTCCAAACCCTGTCCAGCCTAGCTTTGAACACTTCCAGGCATGGGGCAGCCATGGCTTCTAGGGACAACCCTCACAGGGAAGAATTTCTTCCCAATATCCAATCTAACTGTGCTCTCTGTCAGTGGGAAACCATTCCCTCTTGTCCTGTCACTCCAGGCCTTTGTCAAAAGTCCCTCTCCTGCTCTCTGGGAGCCCCTTTAGGCACTGGCAGGGGCTCTGAGGTCTCTCTGGAGCCTTCTTTTCTCCAGGCTGAGCATCCCCAGCTCTCTCAGACTCTCCAGAGAAGAGGGGCTCCAGCAGCGTGATAAATGGGACCTGTGCCAGACTTCCAGATGCAGAACTGTAGGGATCATGTTCATCTGTTCCCTGGGCAGGGGTGGTTGGAAGGGATGGATTTACTCCCACACCCAGACCAGTCTTGCTTCCCCTGCCAGGACTGGAGGTGGTGGGTGGCACAGCACAGTGTTGGCTTGGCTTCTGCCTTCTGAGTGTCTCACCCCGCCTTCTGAGTGTCTCACCCCATTTCTAGGTGAACAGCACAAATGTTTGTCCTGATCCCCTCAGTGATCTGTCTCAGCTCCAAGACTGTAGTGTCTTCATCAGAATTATCCACAAAATGTGAGTATGGGGAGCTGTGTGCACATTTCAAACAATGCAGCTGGGTCTGGGCTGCCTCCTGTGGCCTCGGCCCTCAGGAGCTAAGGAGCTCTCTTGGGCAGGGTGGGAGTGGGGGTCTGAGGGTATTTATTCCTCCTCTGGCATATGAGATGCTGGGATCTCCATCTCGTCTGTGCCACTGCACAGCCAGGGTCTGCCTGCAGAGCCCTGGGCAGAGCTGTTGTGCCCCACAGATGTGCCCAGGGAATGTTTTGGTCAGAGGTCCTGTCATTTGAGACTTGTTACACATCTGGCACTTAACATCTGGGTTTGCTCCTGGCATTGAAGGAAAGACCTGAGTGCTGCTGACTGGCACAGAGGTTCCTGCAGCTGCACAGGAGATTATTCATTTCCGTTGATGCTGTTCTGGTGAGGGAACAGCCCAGCAAGTTTTCCTGAGTGGCAGCCTTGGGATCCTGAGGAAGCCTTGTATCTGGAAAGCAGTGTAAAGATTGAGAGCTTCTGCCTCATGAGGTGCTTCTGTTGCCTGGGGATGTCAGGCTGCTGCTGAGTATAGTTTGGTCATGATGGAGCCTGTTTGCTTTGTCCTGGGACTTGAGGTGGCTAGGCAGGGGTGGGAGGAATGCCTCCTTCAGTAATTGTGTTTGTTGCCTGAGAACAAGGGGCAACTAAAACCTACAGACCATAATGGGCATCAGAGGTCAGACAAAGCCTGGTGGTTAAGGAGCTGGCAAAACAAATTGAGAGGGTGGGAGGCTGCCATGCATTGCTTTCAAACCCTTCCAGTGGGAGGCTCACTGGGAGCCTGTCTGCTATAATTACCTCCTGCACAGGGTAAGGAGAGCTTGCTTGGAGCAGGGATCTGCCTGTAGTGGGTGGGGAGGAAGGAGCTGCCTGCACCACAGATATATTTAGTCAGACCTGGTTAATCTGCTGGGTCTGTGCTCCAGCTCGGATTAGTAGGGATCCCAGTGGCGTGTGCTCTCTGAAGAGGCCTGGCCGTGGCTTGATAAAGTGGGGTTGCAGCAGGGCAGCCACCACAGCAGCTGAGGAGCTCCCGGTGGCACCGCAGGAAGGCCGTGAGGAGGAGCAAATCCTCGTGGCAGCCCCTGTCTCAGGCCAGGTTCCTGGTTTTGGCACCTTGGGAGTAAGTGACAGTAGTGAAACGGTGCTGGTCAAGCACGATCAGTGTAGGTTTTGGGCATGCTGTTTCTGAGCTGCAGTTGGATTCAATGACCCTTGTAGGTCTCTCCCAGCTCAGGATATTCCATGAAATGGCAGCTGCTAAGGAAGAGTGTAGTTGCAAATAAGTGCAAGAGGAAGCTTCAGTCTCCCCAAAATCCAGCAAGAAATGCCCAAGGCTCCATGCATGGACCGGCCCCTGTGGTGCCTCCTGGCTAGAGGAGCCACCACGAGCTCCCTGTGCTGTGCCAGATGCCGGGACTGGCAGGCAGAAGCAGTGCTGGGGGGGTGTCAGCTGCCCAGCTCCAGCTGCTCTCCCAGCAGGGAGATTCCAGGGGATTCTGCTCCCGTGCGTGGCGCAGCTGGCCCTGGCTCTGCTGGCCCTGGTGCGGGGGCGGAAGGCAGAGCAGCGCCCCGGAGCCAGCCCCTGGCTCAGTGAACCCTGTTGCACAAAACTCAGCATTGATCTAATCCCTCCAGAAAGAGTTAATGCAAACTCTGCACTCTTCCAGCCACGGGAGCAAGGAGGGGGAGTCTGTGCTGGAGCAGCCACTGCCAGAGAGGATCTCCTTCATCCATGGCTTCCTGCAGAGTAAGACCCTCCGCTGGTACTGTCCCTGCTCGGTGCCCCGACCCCTGAGGGGGTCTGATCTGCTGTCTGCAACTTCCCCCTTCACAAAATGACCCCCCCCCTCCCCTGCATCAGCAGCTTTGCAAGGTGCCAGCAGCTTTCCTGCCAGCAGCCAGTGGAAGGGAAAGCTTCCCGATGGGAAACTTCCAGATGGAAATCCTTGCCAGACCCTGAGTTCAGAGCAAAGCAGGTCCTGGGTGTGAAGGGCAGGGTACCAGTGGCTGCTATGGTGATGCTGCCTTGGAGCAGTTTTCCTACTTGGGTACCTGGACTCAAGCTGTTTCAATCCCAGTGGAAAACCTTTACCCAAGCAGAAATCCTGGGAGGGAAAATGGGAAGTATCTCACACTCTTGCTCAACCTTTCCTGCAGAGAAGACACCATATCCCGTCTCGTATCTCACCCTCCAGAGATGGGAGTATTTGTGCTGATGTTGGAGGGGAGATGCCAAGGTGGGGAGGCTGGGATTTAGGGTGGAATTCCAGGGAGAGGAATGAAAGTCAGTCAGAATTAATGGCCAAGGCTGACTGCTGGGATCTCAGCTCTGGAGCCCATCCTGCTCCATGTCTCTTCTCTTTGGGGATGCATTACAGTGCCCTCCTGGCCCTGAGTGTCACCTCAGGGGAGGCAGCGTGCCCAGTGGCTCCTGTATGACTGGGAATTCTGCTTCATGTTGCAGAGCACTGCAGGCACAAATTGGCTGCAGAGAACCTGGTCTCTGCACAGAAACTCCTGGATGGAGAAGAGCTGGCGCTGGCCAAGGTAAACTGCATGGCATGTTTTAGTCCCAGCTGGCACCAATGTGCTTGTGCCTGCCCTTGGGTTAGTGATGCTTTTCCTGCCTTGCTCAGGTGGCCGTGCTGCTCCTGTATCACACCTCCATGAGCTGCAAGAACCCTGGAGACTGGAATGAATTTGACTACAAGACCCAGGTAATCCTTTTGGGGTTCTTCCTCTGGGTGCACGGGGAAGCAGCAGTGCCTTTGGGGGGAGGTGCTCTGAGACTTGCCCTGCTGGGTCCCGTTGAAAGACAGTTTGGAGTGTGGACTGAGGTGCTCACTGGTGATTTTGGGCTATCAAAAGCTGTGGCAGCAAGTGTGGGCACTGGCATAGGCAGGCAGGGAGCTGTGGTGACCTGCAGCAGAGCCACTAACTCTGCAGCTCCTCCAACACAGGTTGAACTGGCATTGATCCTCAAATTTGTGCTGGATAATGAGGAGTGCCTGAATGAGAATCTGGAGCCATTTCTGCAGAAGAAAGGTGAGTACTGAGCCCTGGCTTTTCCTCCTGTTTGTGCTGCTATAGCTGCCCAGCCATAAAGGCAGCTGGACTACTCAGATGCTCTCAGCTACAAAACAGTGCCTTGTAAACTCCAAGAGTAGGGCTGCCTTAGACCTGCTGGCTCTTCCTACTCAGCAGTACCTCAGCCTTTCCCTGGAGGAGTGAAGCAGGTGGGATGCTGACAGTCTTGTGGGAGCAGAGTGCTGGGGAAGGACTGTGGAGCAGGAGGGATGGGGATGTAGGGCAGGTTTATGGCTTTGTCAGTTGGGCTGTTTCCTTTCTACTGGAATTTGTGGTTCCCGTGCCTCTGAGATTTCAGCTGCTAAGCCCCTCAGGTATTAAAGATCACAGCCTTCTTCTCCCTTTTTATTTCCAGCAGAGTCTTCCAGCAGCAGCTTCGAGGAGCATTCCCCACCGTTATCTCTCCCGCACAAGCGAGAGGTGCATTTCCTGGAGCTGCAGAGGATCTCCAGCACCAAGTACGTGCCCTGCCTCCTGGCTGGCTGCCAGAGGAAATGAGGAAAGGGGGGAGTGGATAGGGCAGCTTTTGGGACCCACAGATGTAGCCGAGCTGTGTGCTGACTCCCTGGAATGCCGTGTTCTGCCTAGGTGCTGTCCTGCTGCACATTGCTTGGGTGTGATGTGGGGATGGATGGGTGGGTGTGAGCTTAGGCTCTAGCTCCTTTTAGAATCATGGAATCATTCAGGTTGGAAAAGCCTTCTGAGACCATTGAGTCCAGCTGTTCCCCCAGCATTGCCAGGGCCACCACTAAACCATATCTCCAAGTGTTGCATGTACATGTTTTTTTAAAATCCCTTCCAAGCATGGGAACTCCACCACTGTCCTGAGTAGCCTGTGCTATGGCTGGACAACCCTTTTAGGGAAGGAATTTTACCAGTATCCAACCTAAACCTCCCCTGACACAACCTGAGACCATTTCCTCTTGTTCTGTCCTTTGTTACCTGTGAAAAGAGACCCGGTCCTATCCTCCTTTCAGGGAGTTGCAGAGAGTGAGAAGGTCCCCCCTGAATCTCCTTTTCTCCAGTCTTTGCCCCCCCGTCTCCCTCAGCTGCTCCTCATCAGACTCATCCTCCAGTCCCTTACCCACCTCTGTTGCCCTTCTCTGGACACACTCCAGCACCTCAGTGTCTTTCTTGTGAGGGGTCTAAGACTGAACCCAGAAGTGGAGGTGCCTTGCCCCAGCACAGGGGGGTGGTCACTGCTTCAACCCTGTGGGGTCACACTATGGGTAGCACAAGCAAGGATGCCCTTGGCCACCTGGGCATGCTGGTGGTGATTTTTGCCCAGCACTTAGAGGTTGGCATTAGTACAGTCAAGAGGAGGAGCGTGGCCTTTCTGCTCAAGTGATGTGGCATCAAAGTTATTCCTGTGAACCTGATGCCAAAATGACTTTTGCTTTTGTATTGTCTTCATATATATTTGTAGCTCTCTAGACTATTATTGTATAGTTATATAGTTCCTAGCTGTCTCCAGTATTTTTCCTACCCTGATAGACAAAACACATTCCAAAGACCCTATCCTAATCTTGGTTCTTGTGGGAACCAAGGTCAAGCTACCCTCCCAAGACACTTTACCATAAACAGCCAGCAAAAGGGGGGCTCCAGAAGAGGGTTGAACCAGAAAGGGGAGGAACTGGTGACTTAAAAATCCAGGAACAAAACAACAGGCACACGAGAGAATTTCAATAAAGGAGGTAATATAAAAGCTGGTCTTTAATTGGAGGCCTCCAGGGACATTTTTCTATATTTGCCCCTGGAGGCCTCCAATTAAAGACCAGCTTTTATATTACCTCTTATATTAAAATTCTCTCGTGTGCGTGTTGTTTTGTTCCTGGATTTTTAAGGCATCAGTTCCTTGGGGAGCCAGGCAGGAGAACCTGCCCCAGAGATGGGAGTAGCAGAGTGGGTCTGGCTCAGGATAATCCAGCTCTGTGTGCTTCCCTGCAGCCTGCTCAGCACTCCCTCTTCACCTATGGGGGACATCATGCAGACCCCCCAGTTTCAGCTGCGGCGGCTGAAGGAGCAGCTGGCTTTTGAGAGAGAGAACCGGGAAGAGCTGGAGCTGGAGGTGGCGGAGAATCACAAGCTCGTCATGGAGAAGGGTCAGTCACTAGTAGGACATCCTGGGGTGCAGGGAGGGGTCCGTGGGGCAGAGATTTCCCCTTGTTTCTCTGACTTTCCTGTTTTGACCCCACCTCAACTCTGCTCATGCGTGGTCCATCCTGCCAGACTGCAAGTGAGACTCCAGGTTCCTTCTTCCCTCTTGTATTCCTTTGTATATCCTGGGCAACAGAAGCCATGACTGAAGCAACATCTATGCTGAGCAGCAGTACTGCCTCTTTGATCTCCTGCTGCAGAGGGTTTCTGTGCAGAAACACTGTTTGGGGGGCTTCAGGTGACATAAAAGGTTGGTAATGGGCCCTTTCTTGTCCCCTTCCCCAGATGCTCAAATCACCACGATGCAGCAGCGGATTGATCGCTTGGTAAAGCTCAATGAGAAGCAAGCTGAAGACCAGCTGGAGCCCAAAGAAATAGAGGAGCTGAGGGAGAAGAACGAGAGGTAATCCTCCAGGAATGTCCATTCCTTCCTGCTAGGTGGGACATTGTCACTCCCACATCCCCAGACTCTATGTTGTCTGTCTCTTCCCTAGCAGTGCATGAAACAGGGGATAAAGCAAACTTTCTTGTTCCTCTGCTGCTGTGCCCTGGGGAGAAGACAGTAGGCACAGGATCAGAAAAGGGTCTGAGTTGGAAGGGACCTTAAAGCTCATTCAGCTGGATTGCCCTGCTATGGGCAGGGACACCTTCCACTAGACCAGGTTGCTTCAAGCCCCATCCAACCTGGCCTTGAACACTTCCAGGCATGAGGCAGCCACAGCTTCTCTGGGCAGCCTGTGCCAGGACCTCATCACCCTCTCAAGGAAGAATTTCTTCTCAATATCTGATCTAACCCTGTCCTCTATCAGTGGGAAGCCATTCCCACTGCCTCCCAGGAGTCCTGTCACTCCACACTCTTGTCCAAATTCTCTCTCCAGTTGTCTAAAGGAGCTGCTTTAGGTGCTGGAAGGTTCTCTGAGGTGTCCCTGGAGCCTTCTCTATGCCAGGCTGAACACCCCCAGGTCTCTCCTAGCCTGTCTCCAGAGCAGCAGGGCTTCAGCAGCCCTTGGAGCATCTTTGGACTTGCTCCAGCAGCTTAACATCCTTCTGATACTGGGGACCCCAGAGCTGCAGCAGAGGAGCAGAATCCCCTCCTCCCTTGCTGTCCATGCTGTGGGATCAGCCCAGGACACGGCTGTGTCACCGTCACGCTGCCCATGCCCTCAGGGCAGTTATGGCCTGCAGCCCATTTTTTTATTGCAGTGGGCAGGGATCCAGTCCAAAACCATGCAGCCTGTTCTAATAGCCCAGTCTTAACCCAAACCCTGTGTGGGAGCAGCTATTGCTGTTACGTGAAAAGGGTGTGCTGTCCATGTGGGTCTCACCTGCCCTGGAAAAGGGGAAGTTTTCAGAGTGATCCTGGAACTCCTGACTCCAGCCCCTTTCCTAGGCCTTCATTTTGATCTTATGTACTGGGCTTTGTCACTCACTTGTTACACTGCATCCTGGTCTTTGCTCTGTCCCTGTGCCATTGTTTACTCAGGAATGCTGCCCAGTCTCCTGGAAGTGCCATGTCTTTTTTGTCCTTTCCGCACTTATTTCCCTTTGCAGGGGGGTGACTGCAGTCCCACAGCTGCCTCTGCTCAGTTTGGAGTGGTTGGGCTTCTGCAAAGCACAAACATTGCTTATCTCTACTCTGCTTTGTCACCTGTTGGGACCCAGTTTTAGAGCGGGGTAGAGTCACGGCAAGGCGTGGAGATCCCTTGGAACCTTTAGCTTCCTTGGCAATATCCAGCAGCACCAATCCCTGGTGATATCCTCACCTGCCATGAGCATGCACCCCCTCCTTAACCACCTCCTTTCCCACAGCCTCGTGGGGCGCCTGCATGAGGCCTTCAGGCAGTGCCAGGACCTGAAGACTGAAAAAGCCCAGATGGACCGAAAAATCAACCAGCTCTCCGAGGAGAATGGGGATCTTTCATTCAAGGTATGGGGTGCAGTGTCCTCTCCATGTTCCCACAGCCCAGTTGGTTGTGATGGAACCCAGGAGGGAGGATTTGATGGCAGTGCTGGATGCTGAGAGGTTTATGGTTCTGCAAATGAGATCTTTGACCCAGTGACCAAGCCTGCCTTGGGCTCTGAATCCTGAGCCTAGTAGGAACTGGTGGGGGAATGGGGACTGGGTGGAGCTGCCTGCATGTGGTGAGCACCCAGAACCCAGGATGCCCATGTGTGCTGCAGCTCTTGGGAATAGGGAGTAGGCAGAGCCCTGGACAGCAGAGGCACACGGGCTCTATGCTGGACTGTGTGGATTCTCATTTGGCAGCTGCGGGAGATTGCCAGCAATATGGTTCAGCTGCAGCGAGCCCTGAATGAGCTGTCGGAGGAGCACAACACTGCCATGGCACAGTCGCAGGAAAAGCAGCGACAGCTGGAGAAGGAGCTGCATGCTGCCCTGCAGGATAAGGTGAGGGGGCCCTGGGAGTGGTGGGTGCCCCCCTGTAGCCCCCCCAGGCTGGGGGACGTGCCAACTGCAAGCAGGGTGCAGCAGCCAGGAGCTTCCTGCTCGTTTGTGCCAGCGCACAGGGAGAAGCTGTGTGACTGCCAGCTCCTGTGGGGAGCCTCTCCCTGTTCCTAGGAAGGGTTCCCCATGCTGGGACAGGCTGCTGTGCTTGCAGTGGGGAGAGATAAAGCTGCTGGAAAAACGTGGTGTCAGTACTGACTGAGTGACTGTGCCTCTCCTTGATTGGGTCTTGTCTTGCACCACGCTCAGTCTTGTTTCTGTCCCCAGAAATGCTCAGAAGAGAAAATAGAGATTCTACAGGGGAAGATTTCTCTGCTGGAGGACCAGCTGGCCAAGCTGGAGGAGTGCAGTACGCAAGAGAAGGGAGAAGTCATGGGGGACATTTTGAAGGTACATTGGGTCTCCTGCAGCAAGGGCTTGAATGGTAAACTACTCCAGCTGGAGAGAGCAGCAGGTGCCAGGAGATGCATGGCAAAGCTATGTGGGGCAGAGCCTGCTGCTCTCTGCTCCTGGATAGGGGATATGGGGCTGAGCACTCAGGGGGGAGCCCCTTTTGGGCTGAATTTGCAAATACCACTTCCAGGGAGGTGCTGGCTCCCACAGCCTCCCACAACATGAACTGGTTGTGAAGAGAGCATCTCGTGCATGGTGAGAAAAAGGTGTTTGGTCCAAGGGAGCAGAGTGGCACAAGGCTGAGGGGAAGGCAAGGTGCACTGGGGGGGTGGGATGGAGCACATGGGGCTCTGGTGAGCATAGTATGTTGGCTGCAGCTTGAGTAACACCTAGGCGGTACATGTTTTGGCCCTGCAGTAGTCTGACCTTGGCTGGGTACCAGGTGCCCACCAAGCCCCTCTATCTATTCCCTTTCCCAGCAGGACAGGGAAGAGAAAAATAAGATGGAAAAGAGCTAGTAGGTTGAAATAAGGCAGTTTACTAAAGCAAAAAAGGAAAAGTGAAAGTTTGTGCATAAGCAAAGAGAAAAGTTAGTCTCTACTTCCCATCAGTGAGTGATGTTCAGACAGTTCCTGGGAAGCAGGGCTTCAGCACGTGCAGTGGTTGCTCCAGAAGACAAACACTAAAATAATAAATGCCCCCATCATTCCTCCTACATCCCTTAGCTTTTATATCTGAGCTGGCAACATGCAGTGTGGAATATCCCTTTGGTTAATTTGGGTCAGTTGGCATCATTGTGTCCCCTCCCAAACACTTGATGGGGACGAATATTAAGAGTTCATTTTCCCTTATAAGCTCTCACAGTGCTGTGAGTGGGTAGTTGGAAAGGTGTTGATAGCACACCAGTGTTTTGGCTGCTGCTGAGCAGTGCTATCTCTCTGTCTCAGTCAGACCCAATACAATTTCCCTGCTTTTCTCTTTGCCAGCTGGAAGAGCTGAAGCAGGAGGTATCCAGCCTCACGGCCAAAGGGGCGCGGCTGGAGGAGGAGAAGCAGCAGCTGGACAGCCTTGTCACCAGCCTCCAGAGCTCGCTCTCCGAGAGCCACCGTGCCCGAGAAAGGCTGAAGCGAGACCTGCAGGCACGAGCTGCTGAGGGGCAGGCTGAGCGGCTGGCCGCCCTCAGTGTCCAGCATGAGCAGACCTTGCAGGAAAGGGACGCTGCCCTGCAGCAGCTCCAGCAGGCCAACGCATCCCTGAGCAGCCAGCTGCAGGCCGTGGATGAGGAGAAGGCTGCGCTGAGCCGCAAGGTCAGCGAACTGGAAGCCCAGATCGTGGAGCTGGGTGCCCAACGGCAGCAGGGAGTGGCAGCAGAGGCACTGAAAGCCCAGCTGCAGGAGCTGGAGGGCAGGCTAAAGGAGAGCCAACAGAGGCTGGCCGAGAGGGAGAAGCTGGCCCGGGAGAACAGTCGCCTGCAGGAGCAGCTGCTCTTCCTGGAGGAGTCCCTGCGGAACACTGAGGGTATATTGGAGGATGAGAAGAGACGGGCGGCTGAGTGCCTGGAGGGCAACCTGGCCAGGATCGCCGAGCTGGAGGCAGAGAGACAGCAGCTGGTTCAGGACCGAGCGCCAGCTCTGCAGGAACAGGGCGAGGAGCTGGCCACACGCCAGGTGGCGGAGGAGAGCAGGGAGGAGCCCATGGGAGCTACTCCTGCGGCCCCAGGGGAGGACGAAGAGTGCAGGCGGCTGAAGGAGGAAATGCAGGTGCTGAGCCAGGAGCACAGCCGAACCTGCCAGGAGCTGCAGGCTGAGCAGGAGAAGGTGGCTGTGCTGGAGGCCCAGGCAGAGCGGCTGGCTGGCCTCCAGGCTGAGCTGTCCAGCGCTCAGTCATGGGCAAAGGAGAAGGAGAGCGAGGAGCAGAAGCTGAGGGCCGAGGTTTCCTCCCTGCAGGAGAAGATGGCTGTGGCAGAACAAACGGCAGCCCAGCACGTGGCCAAGCTGGAGGCAGATGCTCGGAGAGCCGCTGAGGCACTGGAGGGAGTCTCCCAACAGCTCTCCCAGGAGAAACTCAAATCCAAAGAGCTCGAAGGCACCATGGAGCAGCTGCGGAGTGCAGAGAAGGAGCTGGTGTCCCTCCGCTCTGCCATGCAGGAGAAGGAGAGCTGGAAGGAACAAGTGTCTCAGTGTGTCCAGGAGATGGAGAGGAAGAACAGCCTGATCAGCAGCCTGGAGCATGAGGTCTCCATACTCCATCGGCAGGTGACGGAGAAGGAAGGGGAGAGCAAGGAGCTGAAACGCCTGATCCTGGCTGAGTCGGAGAAGAGCAAGAAGCTGGAGGAGAGGCTGCGTGTGCTGCAGACAGAGATGGCCACTGCAGCCTCCCGTGCAGCTGAGAGGTGCTCACTGATGAAGGTGGAGGTGCAGCGGTGCCAGGAGGAGATGGAGAAGCAGCGGATGACCATCGAGGCCCTGAAGAGGGACCGCCATTGCCAGAGTGAGCGGGAGGATGAGCTGCGGCAGGAGGCGAAGGTCTGCCAGGACAAGTGCCTACAGAAGGAGCAGCTCCTGGCTGCCCTGCAGCAGGAGCTCAACAGTGCTCAGGCTGAGCGTGCCTCCCTGGAAAGCCAGCACCACCAGGACCTGGAGCAGAGAGCAAAAGCCATGTCCACGGTGCAAGCCGAGCTAGCGCAGGCCAAGCTGGAGGTGGCTGAGGTGCCACTGCTGCGGGAGAAGTTGGCAGAACAGGACCGGGCCATTCAGCAGCTGCAGGCTGAGGCAGCAGAGGCAGGGGCACAGCTGGCAGGGCTGCAACAGGTCAATGCTCGGCTGGCTGAGGAGAACCAGGGGCTCAGCAAGAGCCGCAGCCAGGGGCAGCAGCAGTTTGAGGTGGAACTGGGCCAGGCCAGGGAGAGGCACATGCAGGAGCTGGAGCAGCTGCGGGCAGCATCTGAGAAGCTGGTGACCAGCAGCAGGCAGGAGGCTAAGGAGGCAGTGCAGAAGCTGGAGAACATGAGTAAGGAGTATGAGAGCAGCAAAGCAGCAGCCCTGGAAGAGAGGAAGAAACTCCTGGAAGAGAGGCAAAGACTGACAACTCAGGTAGGGGTTCTACTCCCAGCAGGGGCACTGGGGGAGCCCTCCTGGAAGAGGGGTGTTTGGCCTTCTGCACAACGATGAATCCATGTCCTGCTCAGCACAGGGTCTGGGAGTGTGCAAACATTCCTAGGTGTGAACAGGACTGTCACGCTGAGGTGCTGGAGTGTTTCCAGAGAAGGCTGGGGAATGAGCTGGAGCACCAATCTGATGAGCAGCAGCTGAGGAAGTTGGGGGGCGCTAAGCCTGGAGAAAAGGAGGCTCAGGGGGGACCATCAGAGACAGCTCCCTGAAAAGAGGGTGCAGCCAGATGGGGGTCTCCCAGGCTAACAACTGACAAGAGGAAACAGTTTCAAGTTGTGCCTGGGGAGGCTTAGGTTGGATATTAGGAAAAAATTCCTTCCCTGAAAAGGTTGTCCAGCTAAGGCACAATCTGCCCAGGGCAGTGGTAGAGTCCCTATCCCTGGAGGGATTTAACAGACATGTCGATGTGGCACTTGGGGACATGGATTAGTAGTTTTGGCAGTACTAGGGGAAAGGTTGGACTCAGAGGGCTTTTCCAACCTAAATCATTCTATGAAAACAGCCTATGTGCCAGCTGTGTACTCACCTCTACTTTTTGTGCTTGCAGGTGGAACAGCTGGAGATAATCCAGAAGGACCAAACTAAGCAGGTAATGCACACCAAGTGCTGGCTTCTCAGTGACAGTGCACAGCCCTCCTTGTTGCCACTTCCCACTGGAGCCGCCCTCTCCTCTTGTGAGCTGTTCACAGTATGGACCCAGCCTGGGGCACTTGGCTCCAGGTCTCTGGGCACCTTCACCTCCAGGGGGTAGGCACTGGGGTCCCAACCTGCCACCTGCCTCCTCACATTGGTGCCTGTGACTTGGCATGGCTTCTCACATGTACATGCAGCAAGTGGCTGCCAGGAGTATCCAGGCAGGGTTTCCCCCCCTCACCTTTTACCGAGGCCCAGCTCTTGGCACAGCTGGTAGGAACAGCTGAGCTCAGACAGCATGGTCCAGATGTGGCTAGAGCAGCATTGATCTCAGATGTGTTAGGATGCTAGAATGCTGGAAAAGCCCCATTTCCCTGTCCAGTTCCAGCCAGAGCTGCCCAGGACTCTGCAGAGGCCTTCTGGCTGTGACCAGGAGGCTGGGGGCTCCTCAAGCATCCCCTGGAGCAGGGAGAGCTGGCCAGGCCAGAACTTGCAGCAGCCATCTACCTGCATCAAGAGTGCTGGATGACTTGTGGGGCTCCAAGCTGCAAGTGCTGGGGCACTGGGAACTTTAACACCAGCTCTGCTTCCAGCATGTGGCTGCTCCTTATGCTTGGGTAGTCCCAACCAGCTTTGCTGTAGGAACTAACATGGGGTGACTGTCACCTTGCCATGTCCTGGGATCTTCCTTGGCAGTGGGTGGTGCTGAATGGTCACCCTGTGGCAGGAAATTTCCTGATCATGCCCTAGAGCTGGCTAGAGAAGAGGGGATGTGCTCCTCCACAGGAAGACTGTAGTTTTGTGCCTGGAGCTCATGTCACCAAGCCATGTTCTTCCAGGTGGAGGAGCTGAATAAAAAGCTGACCCAGCATGAGAAAGCCACCTGGACCCAGCAGCAGAGAGTTAAGGTAAAGAGGGACCAAAAACCTGGGGGCTGAGCCCTAGAGCCATTGGTGCTGCCAGGGGGCTCAACTGGGTTGCCTCTAAGCCAGTCTGTTCCCTGTCCACAGGCACTTGAAGGGGAGCTGCAGGCAGTGGTCACCAGCCATCAGGAGAAGGTGGCAGACCTGCAGGGGCAGCTCACCCAGAAGGAGCAGGCAGCTGAGTACTACAAAGGGCAGGTATGCTGGGGGCTAGCATGGCCCTGCTGTCCCCAACACTGCTAGGAAGCTTGACAGGATTCCTCTGCTTGACATCCTAGATGGAGAAGGCAAAAAGTCATTATGATGCCAAGAAGCAGCAGAACCAGGAGCTAGTGGAGAAGCTGAAGGCCATGGAACACCTGGAGAAAGAGAACACAGAGCTTCAGAGCAAATCAGAGAGGCTGGCCAAGGAACTACAGCAGAGCATCCTGCAGGCCAAGGAGTCTGAGACGAGCTGCAAGAATCTTACCAGCCAGATCCACAGCCTGGAAGCTCAGGTGGGCATGCCATAGTGGGGCTTCATCCTTGTCCTTGCCTCCACCACCACTTCACTTGGAGGACAAATCCATCCATCCCTCCCTGCTTCCCATCCAGGTGGAGGTTGCCAAACGACAGGTGCAGGAACTCAGCAAGTTCCAGGTGATGACTCCCACAGTAAAAGGAGAGGACACTTTCTGCCAGAACGTGGCTGACCAGAGCACTGATAGCCTTGATGAGGCACAGCTGCTCGACTCCACCAGGTACCAGATTGCTCTGCTTCCAGCACCCCAAAAATCCTGACGGCCCGGTAAGCCTGCTACCCTCATCCCCTGTCTCTGCAGGAAAACTACCAGCTCTCAGTTGGAAGTCTCAGTGGTGCCGCCAGGCAGTGAGGAGTCCCTGGTGTCTCAGCGGCTGCCCCAGAGGAAGTCATCCCTGGGGAGTCTCTACTTTACCCCCATCCTCTGTGAGACACCGTCGCAGCTGGAGAGCAGCGCCAACTTCCCGGGTGACTTCTCGCTCGAGTCGGGCTGCAGGACCCGCTCCGCCCGGCGCCGCACTACCATCAACATCACCATGACAGATGTGAGCAGGGGGCCCTGCTGGGTAATGCAGGGATCAGGGGCAGCACTGCCGAGGGACCCAGCATGCTGGGAACTGGGAAAGCTGAACAGGACCTGTCAATGTGCACTGGCAGCCTAAAGTCCAGCCATGTCCTCGGCTGATCCCCAGCACAGTGGGAAGTGGGGCAATGTGGGAATTCTGCCCCTCTGCTCCGCTCTGGTGAGACCCCACCTGCAGAGCTGCCTCCAGCTCTGGGACCCCCAACATCAGGAGATGGAGCTGCTGGAAGGAGTCCAGGAGAGGCCACAGAGATGCTCTGGAGAGGCTGAGACACCTGGGGGTGTTCAGCCTGGAGAAGGCTCCAGAGAGACCTTAGAGTCCCTGCCGGTGCCTAAAGGGGCTCCAAAAGAGCGGGAGAGGGACTTTTGACAAAGGCCTGCAGTGATAGGCTTCCCACTGACAGAGGGCAGGGTTAGAAGGGATGTTAGGAAGAAGTTCTTGGCTGTGAGGGTGGTGAGGCCCTGGTACAGGTTGCCCAGAGAAGCTGTGGCTGCCCCATGCCTGGAAGTATTCAAGGCCAGGTTGGATGTGGCTTGGAGCAACCTGGTTTAGTGGAAGGTGTTCCAGCCAAGGGAAGGGGGGGTGGAAGGAGATGAGCTTTAAGGTCCCTTCAGCCTAAACCCATCTGTGATCCCCCTCATCTCTGGATTTTTCTCTCCCAGAAACAGGCAGAGTCTGAGGAACTGGTCTGCATCAAAAACATCCCATTGGCTCAGTCCACAAAAACTTCTTCCCCTGCTAAGAGCCGTGTGCGCTCAGGTGTCTCCACCCGTTCCCTCACCAGCTTCCCCTCCCAGGAAAGTCTTGTGAAGCTGGAAACCTCCTCCCCAGAGAAGACCCCTGGCAATTCAGTACTGTTGGGCCTCCCTGGGTACCGCCCGGTCACCCGTAGCTCCCTGCGCTTTCAGCGGACCGGCAGCTCCAGCCTCGGTGTGTGTGGGCAGGGAGGCACTTGGACTGCTGGCTGTGGGGTTCTGCCCTGGCTTGGGGGAGTCAGGTCTTACCTGGGACCCCGCTCATCCTTCCCTGCTTTGGATTTAGGCCAAAACACCATAAACCTGGGCACATGCCAGGATGAGCCGGAGCAGCTGGATGACTGGAACCGCATTGTGGAGCTGCAGCGGCGGAACCAGGCCCGCCCCCCACACCTGAAGACCAGCTACCCCCTAGAGAGCATGGTAAGAGGGGAGATGGGGAGGTCAGGCAGAACTGGGGTTTGGGAGGGGGTCTGGGAATGGACGGTGCCCCTTGGCAACATCCCTGCCTCCCCTGCGCAGCCCTCCACGTCCCTGGGAACCATCACGGACGAAGACGTGAAGACGGGCGACCCCGAAGAGACGCTGCGGCGGGCCAGCATGCAGCCCTCGCAGATCATGGCTGCCGGCAGCAGGGCAGGCAGCCAGGCCAGCAGCATCACTACTCGGCAGCAGCGGAAGCGCCTCGCGGAGGAGACCCACCAGGGCCCCGACACCCCCCCGGTGAGCTCAGCCCAGCCCCCCATCACAGCACCCTGCTGGGGACAACTGCAGGGGTTCCAGGTTTTGAGGGAGCTGCTGTGGCCCTGGGGGTAAACCCTCATGTGCCACACTTTCCCACTGATCCTGGATCTCAGTGCCCAGTGTTCCCTGCACTTGTGGTGCTCCCAGTGCTGGCAAGGAGGCCATTCCAGAAGTGAAGGGCTGACCCTTCTGCCTTCCCTGGGCACTGCTACCCTTGCTCCCATCCCCTCCCTGCTGCCAGCCCCACAGCAGCATGACCCCCAGATGACAGTACTAGCTAGTTGCCTATTCTCCAGTCCAAGAAGCCAACCAGCTGCTTCCCACGGCCCCAGACCACCCAGGACCGCAGTGAGCAGAGTGGCTCCCAGGTCAGTCAAGAGAGTGAGCATCTAACGCCAGCCAGGCAGGTAAGCTTCAGAGGGAAAAGCAGGGAGCCAGAGGGACTCCTCTGTCCTGTCCCACCCTGAGCTAACGGTCCTGCCTCTCCTCTGCAGACTCAGAGGCGCCAGTCAATGGCGTTCAGCATCCTCAACACCCCCAGGGAGCTGGGGAGGCGCCTGCTGCGCCGGGCAGTCGCTCAGAGCACTCCCACATCCTCCAGCAGCACCCGCCGTTCCTCCCGCATCGCCACTGCCAAGTCCCCCAAGGGCAAGGTAGGTACTGCCTGACCCCGGGGCACACTTCTGAGCTCATGCTCACCCCAGTGCCCCCAGCCCTGCCCTGGGTTCTTGCAGGCCATGGGGGAAAGGGAGACAGTCCCTGGTGTCCCTAGGGTGCCATGGCAGCAGCAGGTCCCAGCACGGGGCCCTGGTCGTGTTCATGGTCCCTAACATCCCGTCTTTGCTCCGTCCTTTCCAGGCCAGTCGCCAGTTGCGCAAGGACAAGCAATCCTGAGGTTTCCCCAGTCCGTGCGTTGCTGGCTCTGCCCTGGCCTCCACCTGCACCCCCCCACCCCTCCCTGTGTCCCCAGGACCCAGGAGCACTGAGGGGGAACAGGTAGGGCCACCCATATGACTGCCTTGCATATCCCACAGCTGTGTGGGTGTGCTCTGGGCGTGGCAAGGTCCCCGTGCTCTTCCTGCACCCATTGTCATCCTAAACCCTTCCGGGACCCAAGACGGGAGGATGCACAGGGGTTGAGGGCTAGGAACACACAGGGGTGCAGGGACTAGCACCAGGCTATGGCTGGTGAGAGAGACACAGAGGTGAAACTTAGCATCGCTAAGGCCATGCCCCTGCTCCCTGTGTGTGGGACCGCCCCTCCCCCACCACCTGCCCTGTCCTCCTGCTCCTCTCCCAGGGAAGCTGAGGCAGCATTTTTAAATGTTTCTACTTGTAAATAAAGTGTATTTTTCACCTGCTCTGAGGGTCCTGGTTTCCTCCTCCTACAGTACACATACACTAGAATCCTTATCAAGGCTTGAGGGGAGGAAAAGCATGACCTCCTCTTTGTCCTATCACTGTCCCCATGAACTACACAGGGTAGTCCCATGGCAGGATGCTCACCTAGGGAACCTGCTGTAGCACCAAGCAGTCATAGTGCAGATTTCTGTCTTCCTTCTTCTCTAACTTACTCTTCTCCAGTAGCAGCTCTTGCCATTACAGTGTTTCAAACCCCACCAAACCTGGCTATGGGGCTGGAAGCACCTTCTCCATCCTCACACCAGTGTTGCCACAAATGTCCTGGAGCTGCAATGTCTTTGTCCCTTGGAGCACTGCAGGTTCAGCCCCCAGGGGTGGTGACACAGGATTTGTCCCCAGCTCTGCTGTCCCTACTGCAGGCACTGGGGGTAGGACAGGGCCTCTGGTGTCTCCCCACAGTTGCTGGTATGCTGCTCCACCTCTGCCATACCAAAGGGCAGCTGGCAAATGGGGCAGGACACCCAGGCATCATGGGACAAGAAAGGCCAGGCTGCGGTGGGGTCTGGGAGGCAGATGTGAGGAGCAGATCCAGCAGAAGTGGCCTGTGGAAAGGGAAGGTGATGTGGTTGTCACGGGCTCGCTAGTGTTGGGATGATAAGGGGTTCTCATGGCACCCTGGGAATACACTGTGATGTCCTTCCAGTGCCAGGGCACCAGCAGGAGCCATGTGTCCCTGCTATGGAACTGCCACCGCTATCCCCATTTGCTGCTCAGTGTCCCCTCGCCACCAGAGGACACTCCTGCCAAGCACCCACCTGAGCAGATGGGGCAGACACCTGTCTCCCCATCACTGCTGGCCTGTCCCCTGCCATTCCATCTTGGGGGCCACAGGCTCGGGCTCTTCCTGTCACCCTGGCTGTCCTTGGAGCCTTGCAGAGGGGTCACATGCTGAAGGCACCCTATGCCACATTCTGCCAGCCCAAAAGGGCGAAGGACTGGAGCCAGAGCTATCTGGGAAAGACTGAGAGTGGTAAATGGCCAGGGTGAGGGCAGGAGAAAGACAGTGACCCAAGGGATTACCTGCCAGTAGGGCTGAGAGCACAGTGCCTGTCCAGCTGCCTGCAGGTGCTTGGGGGGCTGGAGGGACACCCAGTGCAGAACCTGGGGAAAAGCAGGCAGGTAGGAATCATGGAGACACAGGACAGTTTGGGTTGGAAGATATTTTAAAGCTCATCTTGTTCAAAGCCCCCCTACCATGAGCAGGGATATTTTCCACTAGACCAGGGTAGATCCAAGCCCCATGAAACCTGCCCTTGGAACACTTCCAGGTATGGGACAGCCACAGCTGCTCTGGGCAACCTGTGCTGGTATTTTACCACCCTCACAGGGGAAAAATTTCTTCCTAATATCCCATCTAACCCTGTCTTCTCTCAGTTTGAAACCACTGTCCCTTGTGTTATCCTCTCAAGCCATTGTCTCTCCAGTTCTTCTGGAGCCCCTTTAGTCAGTAGAAAGTTCACAGAAAGTTCACTTCTCTTCTCCAGGGTGAACAGCCCTGGATGTCCCACGCTGTCTCCACAGCAAAGGGGCTCCAGCCCTCAAGAGCATCTCCATGGCCTCATTCCAGTAGCTCCACACCCTTCTGATGCTGAGGGTCCCAGAGCAGGAGGCAGCTCTGTGGGTGGGGTCTCACCTGAGCAAAGCAGAGGGGCCAGGACACGACTGCAGATTCACCCACCTGGCACTGCGGGACTTGTGTGTCCTTGACCGGCTGCTCCGGGTGATCCCCCAGGGCGCTCGTGCCAGCTCTGGGCCAACAGCACCCTCTGGGCAGAGAGGCTGAGGTGGGCTGGGCTCCAGGCAGCCCTTTCCAGCTTGCACAGGCAGTGGCTCAGCTGCTCCTCCTCCCTGGATCTCCTAGGGATAGGGAAAATCAGCCTCACAGGGGGAGAAAGCTGGTGGGAGCTGGGGGCTCTGGGGTCCAACGAAGCACCTTGAGGGGCTCCAGGCCACACTGTGCAGGGACACAGGATGGGGTGGACCAGGCCAGGCCACTTACAGGCATGGTTCAGGAAAGAAAGTCCAGTGAAAGGCAGGGTGGGAGCCAGGGTCAGAGCAGGGTCTTGTCTGAGAGCTCAGCATCCTCCTGCAGGACAAGGGGAGGCCCCAGGCAATGGAGAAAGGTACCTTGTGCCCACCACTCTGGGCACAGCCCCTAGTTGAGCCCAGCAAGCACCTCCCATGCTTCCCACGGGGCACAAATGGTGTCTGTGGAGGAGCAGCCCCCTCCTGCTGCCTCCCCACAGAGAGGGATACATGGAGGTGTGGGAGACGTCTACTGTGTCCAGGAGGGGTCAGGCTCCCGCTGCTGTGGTGTGCACAGGCAGATGAAGGAGAGCCCAAAGTGGCTGTTCAGACTGAGGAGCTGAGTGCAGGGGAGCTGCACGCTGCCCCACTTCTGCCCCACTGGCAGCTCCGAGAAATCTGCTGTGGGGGAGAGCAGCTGGGGTGGATGGGGCACAGCACTGACCACTGTCCCAACACCACTCCTATCTCTGCTCGTTGCTCTCTTGCTGTGACACCCAGGACATCTGGGGGATTATGGGCACAAGAGAGGCTGGGGCAGGGGAGCAGAGCTGGTACAGCTCTCCTGAGGCCACAAGCAACCCTGACCCCTGGTCTACTTGTCCCCTTCTACCCTTCCATCAGCCATATCCTACTGCCAGCCCCCTATCTCACCCCCAGCCAGCCCCATTCCATCATCCCCCCCTAAGTCAGCTCCATCCAACCACCAGGCCCACAGCTCTTCTTGCCCTTTTCTTTTGGATCAATCCTTACCTTCCTTAAGCATCCGAACCCCGCAGCGATTCTGGTCCAGTTTTGAGGCAGCTGGTGTCATCAGTGTGACAGTGGGCACCAAGGTGAGATAGGGCTGATCACAGGGCCATGAGGAATGTCCAATCTCCATCTGCAGAAAGGCACAGCCATAGTTCCCTGGGGAGCAGCGAGAAGGGCAAGGGGGCTCAGAGCTACTGACCCCATCATGGGACACAGCCCTGGCTCCTGCACAGGGTGGGGACAGGGAAGTACCAACATCAATGCAGCCAACGGGACTGGCTCTCTCTAGCTGCAGCTCCACACTCAGCTGTGCTCCTTGGGGCAGCCAAGCCAGGGCTGTATGCCATCCTCACTCAGCAGGTTCTCTGCAGGATACCTGGGGTCCTGCACACACAGCAGGGACACAGCATCATGCACCAACCCTTCCTGAATGCCTTCCCCTCCAGCTCCAGCTTGTTCTGGGCACAGGGGAGAAGCACAGAATTCTCTGGTAACCCACAGCAACAACAAACCATTTTGAGAGAGCAAAAATCATGTGAATTGTTGCCCTTCGGCCTAACAAGGAGAGCTAGTGCTGTACCCTGTCACACTCCAACCCACCTCTTCAGGGACCCCAGCAGCTGAGAGGGCTCACCCCCACACCCAGCACCCTAGAGGAGACCCCCAGCCACCTGGGAGAAGGACACCACACGGCTGATTTTAACCGGAGCCATTCAGGATCCTTTGGAGACAACACTGTGCCAGAACTTCCCTTCAGATCCCTCCAGTGCCTGGTGGGGAGAGAGGACAGTCTGATGGGCATCTCCTGACTCTGGAACCATTCAGCAGCTCCACAGTCTGATCCCACCGCCTCAGTGCCCTGCAGATCTGCCCCTGCAGTACCCTCCACATCTAACTCACAATTCCCCAGCCCCTTCAGCCACCCCCGTCCCCCGCTCACCATTCTGCCACCCACACCCAGCCCACAAGCCCCAGCCCTATTCTCCAGCGGCCTCAAGTCCTTCCCCACAAGGCCCTTCATCTCCCAGACCCACAAACAACGCCCCGGAGCTATTCTGCTACCGCCGCAGGCCCCCAGTCCCTCCCCATTTCCCAGCCCTATTAAACCCCTGGTTCTGCCCCACAGCCCCAGGCCTGATCTCCCGCCAGGCCGTGACCCCGCGGCCCGCCCCGCTTCACCTCCTCTGCCCGACGGGACACGCAGCCCGCGCTCAGCGCCGCGCTACGGCCCCGCGCGGGCCGAGCTCAGCAGCCCTCTGCCCCT
>VZRX01019789.1:23722-51055 GCA_013398075.1 Notiomystis cincta
GAGCGCTGCGGGGTGCTCCGTGGAGGGGAGCCGCAGCGGACGTGGGGCCTGAGGGACGCGGGGTCCGGGGGAACGGGGTAGGGATGTGCGCTGAGGAGCTGGAGTGGAGCGGCGGCGGCTTTGGGGCGAGTGGGTGTGGGGAGTGTTGGGGCTGGAGGAGATCCTTGATGTAACGGGACCTGAGGGTGGCACTGGGAGGCTTGGAGGGCCCGTGGGGTAGGGGACAATGCGGGTCCTGGGGGCAGGAGGGCAGGGAAGCGCAGCTCTTGTTCCCGTGCTGGCTTTCAAATGGTCCTGGGGATGAAAAATTACAAAACTGGGAAAAAAAAATCTGTTTGGAAAGATGGAATTGGAAGGAGGGTGGATGTGTCTGTCACAGTGTGCGTACCACTTTCCAACACTGCTGCCCCGGGCTTTGCAGTGGCTCTTCACCGTCCCCTGTGCTTCGTGCTTGGGAGTTTTTCTTCCACTTGTAGAGAGCCAGGAGAGCCTGGTTCCCTCCTGTCTGCACTGTGGGAGCAGCAGCACAGGGGGCATAAGTCACTTAGCTGGTACACTCAGGTGGTTTTTTGTGCTTTTCCTCAAGAATTGGTGGTGTGGCTTAAAAATTCTCAGATGCTGATGGTTGTTTTGGAGAAGATTCCTGGCAGGGCCGAGGTGTGGAGATTCCCTGGTGCATGGCTGAGCTGTGGGACTTGTACCTCCTCCCTGTGCACTGCTGGAGAGTGGTGCAGCGGGGTGGTGGGAGGATTGAACCACAGATCAGTTACTCTGGAGTTGCTACTGGTTATATTTTAAGACACTCATTGGTGAGTTTGTACATAAAAATGTGGAAGGTCCAAATCTCTGATCCTCAGAAGTGAAATTACCATTTTTCATTCCATCAGGGGCTGACAGAGAGTGTCACAAGGAGGCAGCAAATGAGGAGGTTCATATAGGACTGTGCTTATCCCTGTGATTCCACAAAGTGTTGGTACAAAACCCATCTGCTTGTGTTGTCCTGAGGCCTTGGCTGGTCTTTGGGCAGAGCAGGTTGCTGATGAGCCCCTCCTGGTGGGGATCTGAAAGCAGTTAAACATTCCAGCCAAGAGTCCCTGGCTGGGAGACAGACTGAGGTTGGGGCTGTGGAAAGGTGGGATCAAGGCTGTCAGTTGCTCTGGAGCTTTGAACTGAAATCAGCAGCTGCTTATTCTCCATCCTCAGGGCATTCTTCTTGCCTCCCCTGGAGATTTAGAGGATAAGTAGATTACAGCCAGCTCACAGTGGCCTGTATGCTTGCCCAGAGATCCTCCCAGCTCCCTGGGCTCTGAGGAACGTGTGACCCCAGCTTTGGTGTTATCCACATCAACAGCCTGTGTGTTTTCCTAGAGGGGCTTATTCCTTGACTGTCCCAGTGGTGAGGGTCACAGTTCTACAGAGGCTTTGGGGCAGCAGCCCCTGCAGAGTGGCAGGGTTTTTCCTTCAGAGGTTCTTCCAAAGGCCATGATACCACATCTGAGGAGAGGATTAGACCTTAGTCCTAGATATTCAGTTTCTCCTAGTCATCACCCTCAGGAGGCTGAGGTTTTTGAGAGGACTGTGAGTTGCAGAGAGTTACAGAGTAGAAGAATTGTTCTTAATTCCTTTTTTAAAACAAAAAGTTTGTCTAAGACCTGTATTTGGTTGCACACTGGGTCCTGTGTTGCTGTGGCAGATGGAGGATGCTGAAACAGGAGCGGGCTGGTGCTCAACACGTGGTAGAGCTGATCTTCATCTGCACCAGTCACCCTTAGGGTCCTTGTCAAACCCCTCTTGGTAAAGGGAGATTTAGGAGTAGAGGTTCCTTTACCTAGCTCTTGGGGTTAGAAGGAGACCCAAAAATTGCATGTTAAAATCAGACAACCCCAAACTAGAAGTGGAATGAATGCTTGCTAGCAAGAGCAGGTGCTTCCTTCACCATTGCTGGGCATTTTTAGCCACAACCCAAAAGTTCTGTGCTAAGAGTGTGCAGATCAAGGAGGAGTTAACTGGAAGGTCTGACTCAGGGTGGCTGCTCTGCCAAGTCCTGTCTGACAGTCATCAGATCCCTCCCAACACCCCTTCTGTCATGTCTTGGCCCCCCCTTAATAAAGTTATTTCAGGAGCTTTGAGCTCTGGGGAATCTGGTGAAGCTCAGTCCTTGTAATGGAGAGAAAATTGTGTCCAGGGCCATGGATCCTTGGTTGGCTTGGGAGCACAGCTTGGAAGAAGCTGTCTCTGAGCAATGCCAGCAAAATATCCACAGGGTTTGGAGCTGAGGCAGGTTGAATGCATTTGCTGGAAAAATTTGGAGATTCAGGGAAGATGCCAAAGCAAAGAGGCTGGTAAATGTCCCAGTCTCTAAGATGGGACAAACACTGTGGATGGAGTGGCTGCTGGTGTGGTACAGAGGAGTGAGCTGAGCCACTGTGTAGGAATGAAACATTGCTGTGGTTGGAAGGTGCTTGTCAAACATCTTCATCCAGTAAGGGTGGGGGCAGAGCCTGGGAGGAGGGGGATCTCCTGGGGGGTGGCAGTGACTCTCAGAGCTTGCAGAGGGATTGAGCTGTGCTCAAAAAGAGGTGAATTTCTCGCAGGTGTTGCTCTGGGGGTGAAGCTCAGCACATGTTCCACATCAGGCAGATGGATTGCTGCCACCTGTGCTTCCCTACCTCCTCACCCTGAAGGATAAGTAGGTGCCACAGGAGAAGTGAGGCAGCTGTGCATCCTCAGCTGAGCCTGGCTGTGGTCAGAGCTGCTGCCTGGGAGACGCCTGTGTGCTGGTGACCAGGCAGGTGAGGTGACTGCTGCACCAGCCTGAGGAGAGGCCCAGTATAAAGGTCAAAGCTGAGCCTGTGGCCCTGTACCCAGTGGGGTGAGGTGGAGTGGAGCTTGTTCTTGTGTACACATCTCTGTCGTGTGCAGGAAAGAGTGATAAAGGTTTGTGCTATGGCTTCTTTCCAACTTCCATCTCCAACACCTCATCAATGCTGGAGTGTCTCCAGCACTGTGAGGATTTGTAAACCCCATGTGTGTGTTCCCAGCCCAGATGAGCCACTCTTGGTTTAATCTGAGTTTGTGTCTCACCAAGAAGAGGTAATGGGAAGAGCTGTGGGATTCCCTCCCTAGTGCTGTGGGTCAGGGTGTGCTGCCTGGTCAGTGAGCCTGTGTGGGGACATGACCAGTGCTGGAGGCTCCTCAGCAGTCAGGGGAAGATATTGAGGGGAGGTTTTGTCCAGAGAAGCTGTGAACTCCCCATCCCTGGAGGTGTTCAAGGGCAGGTTGGATGGTGCTTGGAGCAACCTGGTCTAGCAGAGGTGTTCCCACAGCAGGAGGGTTGGAGCCAAGTGAGCTTTAAGGTCTCTCCAACTCAAACTATTCTGTGGTTTTATGATTCTATATAAAGCTCTAAGTGAAAGCAGAAATACAATATTGAAGCTCCCCTTACTCTTCCCTTGTCCAAGGGTGAGAGTATGAACACTTTTTTTGAATCTTACTGGAGAAGATGGGATACGTGTATCAGTTGTCAATCATCTCTAATAACAGCAGCTCCCCTTGCTCTTGGTAGCTCCTGCCTGTGATGTTTGGGAGGAATTTCCAACTATCTCAGCAAAGCAAGGCCTAAGTCTTTCTTTTACAGTGGTTTTGAAATCTCTTTGGCACTGATTTGTTGCTGATGTGTGACATACTGTCCCCTGTCCTGCAGCCTAGTGGGGTTTTGGACTCCTACCACTGGTGGGAGCATTGGCTTCACTGGGATCACCACTGTGTGCACTGAGACACCTGGCTGGGTTGTGAATGAGGGATTTAAGCCAGTTCTCTGGTTCTGGTGGCATGGGATGGTGGACAGAGCCTTGGCTCCAATAAAATATGGGAGTGTAAGTGGTGGAGGAGCAGGGTGAGTTGCTGTTCTTCCTGCCCTTCCTGGGAAGGTGAAGGACAGCTCTGGGCTGTGCTGGCACTGTGGGCATGTCACAGTTTCTTATTTAAAGCAGAGTTTCCCAGCAGCTGATTTCATGGGTGATTTTTTTTCTCCCTAGGTCGATCTTTCACACTTGTCCCCAGAGGAGAGATGGAGGTGAGTGCTTTTGGAGCTGATTTGGAGCATACAGCTCAACTGAGCTCCTGCTACTGACCAGAGCTACCAGCAGCACAGCCTGTGTTCACAGTGGGGCAGGAAAGGATCACCATTTTTTATTGGGGGAAGTATGAACTGTCTTAAAAGACAATAATAATGTTTTTTTCTTTTAAACTGCTGCTAAACATAGAATCACAGAATAGTTTAGGTTGCAAAAGCCCTCTGAGATCATAGAGTCCAACCATTCCCCCATGGCTTAGTGGTGCTGTGGCCACCACTAAACCATGTCCCCAGGTGCCACATTATGTGTCTGTTAAATCCCTGCAGGGATGGGGACTCCACCACTGCCCTGGACAGTGCCTGGGCTGGACAGCCCCTTCTGTGTAGAAATTTTCCCAATATCCAACCTATACCTCCCCTGGCACAACCTGAGGCCATTTCCTCTCATCCTGTCACTTGTTACCTGGAAGAAGAGCCCAGCCCTCACTTGGCTTCACCTTCCTGTCAGGACATTGGAGAGAGCAAGAAGATCCCTGCCCAAGCCTCCTTTTGTGCAGGCTGAGCCCTCCCAGCTCCCTCAGCCTTTCCTCACCAGACTTGTGCTCTTGACCCTTCTCTGGACACCCTCCAGCCTTTCAATGTCTGTCTTATAGTAAGGGGCCTGAAAAATTCCTCTTTTTCCCTTCGCCAAACTAGTTTAGTCCAGATGCTTACTGAAAATCACAGTGAGACTGGACTCTCAGTATGGCACCAGCACAGGCTGGGGGCTGGCTTGCTGGAGCAGCTCCATGGAGAAGGCATTGGGGTCCTGGTGGAGAACAAACTGTCTCTGAGCCAGCAGTGCCCTGGAGTGCATTGGGAATAGCATTGCCAGCAAGTCAAGGGAGGTGATCCTGCCCCTGTACTCAGTCCTGGTGAGGCACCTCTGGAGTGCTGTGTCCAGTTTTGAGTTCCTCTGGACAAGAGAGATATGGAGCCTCTGGAGCAGGTTCTGTGGAGGTTGCAGAGATGATGAAGGGATCTCTCTTATGAACAAAGGCTGAGGGAGTTAGGCCTGTTCAGCCTCAAAAGAGACGACTGAGAGGGGACCTCATTGTGTCTGTCAGTGTCTGCAGGGAGGGGTCAGAGCATGGACCAGGCTCTTCTCGGTGGTGCCCAGCAGTGGGACAAGAGGCCACAGGCAGAAACTGATGCACAGGAGGTTCCTTCTGAACACAAGGAAGAACTTCTTTCCTGTGCAGTAACCGAGCACTAGAACAGATTGCTCAGAAAGAGTGTGGAGTCTCCCTCACTGGAGAGATCCCAGAACCATCTGGATGCAATCTTATGCTATGTGCTCTGGGATGATCCTACCTGAGCAGGGAGGTTGGACCAGATGACCCACTGTGGTGCCTTCCAACCTGATTTTGTGATTCTGTGTTAGTTTTTAGAGAATGACTTAAAATCAGAGAATTTGGCATAGTTGTTGGGTTTGGATTTTTTGTTTCCTCTTGAACAGTATTCTCACCTGGAAACCAAGACATAAGGATGTCACAGCTCTTAATTCCACCTTGTATTTTGGTCAAACAGCACAAGCTGGGCAAAGAAACACTAAGTGTCTGGCAAGTGTCAGTCTGGAAATCACTTGTTCCAGAATGCTTAGGGTGGAGAGAAGCAATTTTGAGGGTTTTGCCAGTTGTTTCCCTCACTCTCCATCCTGACCCTTCCAGCCTTTCCCTTGTTGGATAAGAGGGAGAACAGTGTTAGTGGTTTTGAACCAGGGCTGAGGGTTTGGTATTGAGATTTAGCACACGCTCTGGGTCAAACAGTTGCAGTGTGCTCTAGAAAGATCAGGAAGGTCGAAGGAGATGCCCCCACTGGTGGTCCTTGCTAACCTTGCCCATTCTGGGATTGTGAGTTATGTTGTCTGTGCACTCCGTGTTCATTAGTCCAGGTACGTCAATGGGAATTCTCCGCCTCCTTCACCCTCAGACGGGCAAAGTGTCGTTCTTGGCTTTCACAGCACAGAAAGGAGCTGTCCCAGAGCAGCCCTTTGTCCCTTCCCCTCTGGTCAGTTCGCAGCCACGGCTGTTCTGCTGTTTGTCCCCCTGTTCTTCGTGGCTCCCCCGAGCTGTGTGGCCCGGCAGGCAGTCCGGCAGCGTGCTCCTCAGCCGCCCCTTCCCGCGTGTTGCAGGGTGGAGCACGTCCGGATGCACGCCAAGCACCGCGGGCACGAGGCGATGCACGCCGAAATGGTCCTCATCCTCATCGCCACGCTCGTGGTGGCACAGCTCCTCCTGGTTCAGTGGAAGCAGCGCCACCCTCGCTCCTACAATGTAAGTTACCCCCACGGCTGCTCCGCCTCCGAAGCTGGATGGGAGTGTTGAGCAATGCCCGCTTTCGCTGATGAGAAAAGCCTTCCTGGTTTTCCTGTTGTCTGGTGTTGCAATTCCCCTGTTTTCCCAGCATTTCCTAGCTAGGGATGAGGATGGGTGAACCTGAAGGCCACAGGTTTCTGTTGGAAGTGATGCAAATAACTCGGTGTGACATAGTGCTTTGACATCAGGGCCATATGTACAAGCAGGGCCTGGGAGTTGTCCTGAAGGAAGCTGCATTTTGGTGGGTGCTTCCTTGGAAGCAATGGGGGCTTCTTGCTGCTGGCAGCCTGGGTTTGGCGGTTCCTGCAGCACTCTGCTGAGCAGACCTGCCACTCGCTGATGCCACCAGCTTGTCTGGGTCTGTTAGTTATCTGAAGCAGCTTCACTCTGACTTCCTTGTTTTAATAATAATGATAATGTATGTGATGTTTCCAGGTAGTACCTGTAGTCCTCTGTAAACTTTAAACCAAACCTGCTTGCCTGTTCCCCTGCAGCAGTGCTGTGGGAGCTCAGCTGTGCAGCTACAGAGCCTTTTGGGAATAGGCTGTAGTGCAGAGGCGAGCCAAACCCTTCTTCCCTTGTGTAATACCTGTTTGAGGTGTCTCTGGCTGCAGCATTGGGACCCTGGGTAGACAAAGGTTTATGTAGTGCCTTACAACAGCTAGTTGTGTAGATCACCTCCCATACATTCCTCTGGAGATGATTCCTCTGCATTCTCCTGACAGCTGTACCCTTTGCTACCCACAATCACGTGGCTGCTGCCTCTGACTCCCTCACAAAAACACTGAACTGTTTGGGTTGGAAAAGCCCTCTGAGATCACTGAGTATGACTGTTCCTCCAGCACTGCCAAGCCCCACACTAAACCATGTGCCACGTCTACACAGCTTTTAAATCCCTCCAGGGATGGTGACTCCATCACTGCCCCAGCAGCCTATGCCAGGGTTTCACCACCCTTTCCAGGAAGAAATTTTCCCAATATCCAACCTTAACCTTCTCTAGCAAAACTTGAAGTGTTTTCCTAATGTCCTGTCACTTGTTGCCAAGCCCCACTTGGCTATAACCTTCTCTCAGGTAGATGCAGAGAGCAGGAAGGTCCTCCCTGAGCTTCCTTTTCTTCAGGCTGAGCTTCCTCAGCTCCCTCAGTTGTTCCTTATCTGACTCATGCTTTGAGCTCTTCTCTAGGTGCCCCAGGTCAAACCTTCCTGGTGCAATTCAGAGCCATTTGATGCAGGCAGGAGAATGGCTGCAATGACTGACAGGTGTTTCTGATGTCTGAGGAGCAGAGAACCAGCTCCAAATGCCTTTCCTCTGTTCCTGCAGATGGTGACTCTCTTCCAGATGTGGGTAGTGCCTCTGTATTTCACTATCAAGCTGAACTGGTGGCGGTTCCTGGTAATCTGGGTGCTCTTCTCAGCAGTCACAGCTTTTGTCACCTTCCGTGCAACTCGAAAGCCTCTGGTACAGACAACACCCAGGTTTGTCTGCTGTTCCTGGGGAAATTCCTCAGCCCCAGGGTAAACATTACAAGGAACTCTTTGCAGTTTCCCTTTCCCTGCTATGTGTGTTCAGCTTTGCACCCTGAGAGAGTGAGAGCCCTGTGCATGTGAAAGGGTGTGAAGCACTTAACTGGCTGCTGGCAGCCAGCCCAATGTTCATGGTACCTGGGTGAGGGGTGGAAAGGTGGATTTCACGTGAGCTGGTGTCCTCACTCAAGGCATTTCCAGCATGCAGCATGCTTCCTTATGGCCTTTGGAGATCATGAGGTTTCTAGTTTGGAAGTAAAGACTGTGAGCAGTCCATGACAGGTTGAATTAGGAGTGTAAAGCTCTTGCCCATGTGTAGGGGTAGGTGAAGTGTTTCCAAAATACTACAGGTGTGAAAAATAAAATTCTTCAGATGATAGGCACACGTTCATTCAGGAAAAAATGAAGTCATTAAATTCTTTGTTTTAATTCTTTACAGGCTGGTTTATAAATGGTTTCTACTAATATACAAGATCAGCTATGCTACTGGGATCGTAGGGTACATGGCCGTCATGTTTACGCTCTTTGGTCTTAACTTATTATTCAGGTGAGTGAACCTTTCGGTTCCCGCTCCTGGGCGATGGGGTGGAACACACCTTTGGCTATTACTCTGGAAAAACAGTTTACTTGGCAATCTGATAAATGGGGCCAAAGAGACTGTTGGGCTGTCCTTTCACTCCTGGGAGGATCACAGGTGAGGTGCTGGTAGCTGAACTGGTCCGGGTTGCTGGAGAGCCCTTCTTCCACCTCACTTGTTGGCAGCTTCCCCAGCTCTGTGGTGTCCAGCCTGGGGGAAGCAGTGGCATTTTCTTTGCTGTACTGGTGAAGAGGTACCTGCAAGAAGCAGCCTGCCCATGGGTGGGGCAGAGGACTCCAGCCCAAACCAGCTGCATCGCTAGAGAGGTTGACTACTTCTCTGGAATGTGATCAGAGTGGCTTTGTCCTCAAAAAACCCCTGTTGATGGTTTGTCTGTTGTAGAATCAAACCAGAAGATGCGATGGACTTTGGCATTTCCCTCCTCTTCTACGGTCTTTACTACGGAGTGCTGGAACGGGACTTTGCCGAGATGTGTGCGGATTACATGGCCTCAACCATCGGGGTGAGTTCACAATGGACTGTCCCCCAGACCAGAGTTGTGCCCCATATCAGGGGGCCTGAAACGTTGGTCTCAGCAGCAGCTTTGGCTTCCCTCAAATGGGAATTCCCCCCCTCAAGGAAGGGTCCCTGGATCTAATGTAACAAGAGGTGCTCTGAGATCGTTCCTCAAGAGCGAAGCTTCTGCAGGGTCCCATCTCCAGGACAAGAAGTTCTTCCCTCTGAGGGTGGTGAGACACTGGCACAGATTTCCCAGAGAAGCTGTGGCTGCCCAATCCCCTGGAAGTGTTCCTGGCCAGATTGGATGGGGTTTGGAACAACCTGGATTAATGGAAAGTGTCCCTGCCCATGACAGGAGGTTGGAACCGGGTGATCTTCAAGATCCCTTCCAACCCAAGGCATTCTCTGGTTCTATGGAGAAGTAGAATGATCTGTTAAGCCCTGCTACACTGACAAATATTTCTTTCTGGGACCACTGTGCTTGCATTAACTTGTGACCTGCAGTCACCAGGGAAGGATTCACGCTGTGGGCTTCCTCCCTTGTACCTGCTGCAACTTTTGCTGTCCCTGTGGACAGAGGATGCAGTGGCCTGAAATCTGTAGCCCACTCACTTGGTATCAAAATAACCCACTCCATCAAAAATACTTGCCCTGGGACACCAGGGGAATAGATCATGTTTCTTCTTTTCAGCAGCTGTTTAGGGTCTTGCACTCTGTGTTTCCTTCCTTCTGAGCTTTCTGCTGCTGCTCCTTGAGGTTCTGCTCCAGCCCCTGGCCTGCCACACTAGGACACTTTGGCACAGCTTGAGTCTCTCTTAGATCCCCAGGGCTCTGTCAGATGCTCAGAGCAAAGCTGTGCAGCACTCTGCCAGAGGCATGTTTTGCTGATGATACTAAACCAGGAGGAGCTGTGACCTCCTTGGAGAGACAGTTGGACACATGAGAGCTGGACAAGCACCTGCTGTGTGAAATCTAACAGGGGCAAGTGACAGATTCCCCACCTGGGATGGTGTAATCCTGGTTATGGGTACAAATTTGGGAACAAGAGTTTGGAGAGAGTCCTGTGGAAGGAGATTAGGGAGTAAGGGTTGACAGCAAGTTGAATATGAGTCAGTAGCGTGTTCTGGCAGCTCAAAGGCACCAGCTGTGTCCTGGGGTGCATCAGGCACAGCATCACTGTTTGGCCAGGGGAGGTGGTTGTCCAGCAAGAAGCCATGAGGAACTGGAGTGAAACTGAATCAGGGGAAGTGCAGGTTGGACATGGGGTAAAGGTTCTTTACCCAGAGGGAACAGGCTCCCCAGGGACATGATCATGTCATCAAGTCTGCCAGAGTTCAAGGAGTCTCTTAGTCATATGGTTTAGTTTTAGGTAGTGCAGTGGAATAGGGAGTTTTGATATATGATACCTCAGTGATACTGAGGAGTCCCTTGAAGCTGGAGTGTGTGGGACCTGGTTTTGTGTCTGCACTCTCCACGTTGTGTCAGGCCTGTGCTGAGCCATCAGGCTTGGAAATGGAGAGGGGTGGCTGCTCTGTGCTTTGCTGAATGAGTGTCAGGGACCTGCAGGGCTGGAGGTGGGGGCTGTATCTGACTGGCAGCCCAAGGTTGTCATTTTGGGTCAAAGCTGTGACCTCCAGCTTGTCCTGCTCTCTCCCCCAGTCTCTGCCCTGGGTGCATGGCCCTGGCAGGCAGCTGAACAAAGAGGGGTGGCCTCTCAGTGTGGATGGTGATAGGCCACTGCATCACTGAGCATGTCCCGCTGTAGTTGTTTCCCGCAGCCGGACCTGTAACAAGGTTTTTAAGCTGCAAAGGCCAAGGCTGGACTCCTGGGGCACTGACCCCAGCTCTCCTTAGAGCTTAGCTGTGCCACTGCAGGCGTGGGATACGTGCCCTGCCACTGTCACCGCTCTCCCTCTGCTCTGCCCTCGCTCAGTTCTACAGCGCCTCAGGGATGCCCACCAAGCACCTCTCCGACAGCGTCTGTGCCGTCTGTGGCCAGCAGATCTTCGTGGATGTCAATGAGGAGGGGATCATTGAGAACACCTACCGCCTCTCCTGCAACCACGTGTATCCTTCTCTGCAGGTGCCAGCCCCCTGCCTCACTGGCCCCGTGCTGGTGTGGGCAGCAGGGAGCTCCTGCCCCGTGGCTTCTCCCGCACTGGGTGAAGAAATGCCTGTTCTGGGACTCGGGGCTGTCTGGCTGAATGTACGCGTGATCTGTGTCACGCCTGACTCGGCATGGGCAGAGGTGTCCTGAAATTACTTCGTTGCCACTCACAAGTGGTTGTTTCCTCCTCCTTCTCCTCCCCAGCTACCTCTGCTCAGCCGTGGAGCTGTACCTCAGTTTTTACGTGCTTTTGACAAATCTGCTGTGACCCATCTGCCTGGCAGTGCCCCCGGCAGATGTTCTGGGGGAAGCAATGGTGTGAGGTCAGGACATGAGGCAGAGATCCATTGCAGTGGGTCCTGAGTGTCCATGAGGAAGAGTTGTGGGGAAACACTGCTGGTCCCCCTCTGAAAACAGCCCCCTGGTCCAGCACTGCTGGTCGCTACCCACTCTGGCAACAGCCCAGCAGCTTCCTCCTTCTCCAGAACTCCTCCCAGGGTTTCCAGCATGCTGGAGTCATTCAGCCCTTCCTGTCAGCTGATTGATGGGAAGTGGGTTTTGAAACTAGAAATCCTGGTTGGTGCTCAGCCCTAGCTGGGGTGGCTGGGTCAGGGTTTTTCCCTGTGATGATTCAGTGTGGAGATGGGGTGTCCTCTGGCACTGTGTGCATTACTGCCTGCAAGGTGGTTTCCAAACTGGGCCTGAGCAAAGGTCATGCTGGCAAGCCTAAATTTAACTGTTGGGAATTGTTGGCGAGATTTATGGCTGACACTGTGCATGGGCCCAGGACTGCAGCAGCTTGGGGTGGTGTGGCTGCCAGAGGAGCTTGTCGGTGCTCCTGGTGGTCCTCAGGGATGAGGGCTGGCTGGGCACTCCTGGATCGATGGCTCCAGGGTTGACAAGGAAGCTCTTGCTGCTCCCTGGCATTCTTCCATGGTTTGAGCAATGGAGACATTCTGGGGGAAGTTTATTTGCTCAGTGACACTCCTGTGCATGGCAGAGTCAGCTGCAGCCACCTCATATTTTCCTGTAACTTCTCCATGCTGTGCTCAGGTTGTGCAAATCCTTGTGACAGAGCATAGCAGCCACCTGTAAGTCAGACCCTTAGTAAGAGAGAAATTCCTTAAATTTTAATCCTCAAGAAGCCTTTGAAGAAGGCGTCCAAAATGCACACAGTTCACAGAGCTCTCCCAGGCTGTCCAAACCTTCCCAGTGCTTGGGCATCTTCACTGAAGAGTTTCAGTCTCCCTGGTGCCCATGCATTGGTCAGGGCCTTCATGCTGCCACCCTGGCCCCGTCCTGCTGTCTCATGAGCTCCTTCTGCTGTCTCTGGAAGCTGATGCATCTTCTAGGAAAAGGTTGTGGTTGTGCAGTGCACCATCCTCACATGGTGGGATGTTTCCATGGCTCTGGGGGGACTTCCTTGGGCTTGGTGGTTTTCTCCATGCTGAGCAGTGTATCCCCCTCTTCTTCCAGTTCCCCTTAACGTGCCACTCCCCAGGTTTCACGAGTTCTGCATCCGGGGCTGGTGCATTGTTGGGAAGAAGCAGACATGTCCATACTGCAAAGAGAAAGTGGATCTCAAGAGGATGTTCAGTAATCCGTATCCTTTCTCCTGCTGGGAGCCAGCACTTGGGGAAGGGAAGTAGCGGATAGAGCACAACAGGGGTGAGGGGCTTGCCTGGCACCCTGGGTAGGTCGCTGCAGCCATGTGGCTGTGGCAAAGACCCTGCAAAACCCAAGGCAAGCCTGGCCACAGCTGTCCCTCCCTGAGGACCCATGTCTGTCCTTCCCTGGGTACTTGTCCATCCCTCCCTTGGCACCTGTGTTCTCTCTCCCTGCTTTGGGGCACCTTTGGGTGGCTTCTGGGTGGGCCGTGCTCCTCTCACCCACTTCCCCACGGCTCTTTAACTGCTTCCTGTCCAGCTGGGAGAGGCCACACGTCATGTATGGGCAGCTGCTGGACTGGCTGCGCTACTTGGTGGCCTGGCAGCCGGTGATCATTGGACTGGTGCAGGGAATCAACTACATCCTGGGGCTGGAGTAAGGGCCGGCCGTGGGGAGCCGCAGAACCACGAGAGGACATTGCCACCAGCGATGCTGGCTTTGCTCCATCACCTCTCAGGACCTTGGCCACTCCCCAAGGACAGCAACATCAAGGCCACTCCTGCTGGGACTGGGAGAGGATTTTTTTTAAAAAGCAACTATTTTAATGAGCATATTTAAAACTTTCTATTGCAGCCAAAAAGAGATGCTTGTCCCCTTTCCCTGCCCCTCTTTGGCCCTTTGCAGCGGCCTGCTGGGCTGAGATTTGGGCTGGGGGCTGTTCTCCAGCTCCCTCCTGCCACTCTTCCAGGGGAGGCCACGGGGAGAAGGGCCAAGGCTTTGCTGGCTGCAACGCCAGCAGCCCGGAGCAGCCTTGCTGGCAGCGAGGATGGGATACGGGGGCTGCAGAGGAGGGGCTGGAGCCCAGCGCCCTGAAAGAGGGGATGGAAGGTTGCCTGGCTACCCCTGGCTGCCAGGTCAGCTCTGGGTGCCATGGGTGTGCCAGCAGGAACCAAGCTGCTCTCTGGCATGATGAGGGTGGGCTCTGCCTCGGGGAACCCTTTTATATGCTCCCAAATTTTCTGTGTTCCTCTGTAGAGTCCAGCGGTGTCCCCTGACTGCTCAGGGGGGTCAGCCAAGGCATGGAGTGGGGCCAGTGCTGTTCCTCTCTGTGCCCTTTCTGGGTGACAGTAACGGTACGTCAAGAGCAGCCAAGAGGGGGTGCCCTGCCCAAGGGTGCGAGTCTGCCCTCGCTGGGTATTGCTCCTGGAACTGGAATAAAAGGGATGGAGTGAAGGTTGGACTGGTGCTGGCATCTCTGTGCCCCAGCATTAGTCCATGACATCCTCCTGGACGTGCTGGTAGGAGCTGTGCCAGAGTATTGCTGGTGCGAGTGGCCTTGGGCTCAACTTTTGGTAGTGGGTGGGGGCAAAGCCCCCAATCCCAGGGCCAGTGGTGGTATTTTGGCATTGTGGAGACTTGAGTCATATTCCCTGAGGGCACTGGGGTCTGGTAGAGGGCTACAAGACAGCTCCTGGTTAGGGGATTTGGGAAGTTGCCACCATGGTGGCATAGCTGTGGGTGCTGCGTGGGCTGTGTTCCCCCCTGGGGAACCCCAGTGCTATGCTGCATCCTCTGAGTTTTCTTTTGGGTGAAACCACATTGCATTGTGCCAAACACTGAAATAAGAGCCCTGGAAATGGAGATGTGGCCCTGGGTTTTTCTTCATCGTCTTCCCTGCTGCGGGGCAAGGCCATGGTTCCTCCTTTTATCTCTCCCAGGGGGAAGCATATTGCATGGATGATGACCAAGCACTGATCTGCATTCCCTGCCCACCTCTTTTACCCTGTAGCATCCAGAGCTAAGCTGGTTGGTGTTGGTGGGAGCAGGAAGGTGGCAAAGGAGCTGGGTGCTGTCATGGGAGCTGCCTCTGACTCTCACTGCCCATTGGACACCCATGGTTGCTCTGGGGAGGATGCAGCCACTGGCCTCATCCCAGCAGGAGGCCAAGAATGTATTGCACTTGCCAGGTTTCCAAGATAACACTCCTCTTCCTGCCACCTTTCTGTTTTGCTGGGAATGGATAACAAAACTCACTGGGAGTTTAGGGACTTTTTCCCAAGGCTTGCCAGGGCCTGTGGCTCAGCTGGCTGCTTCTGTGCTATTGCTACGCCCACACTGGCTCCCAGCCTTGGTGCTGCTGGGGAGTGGTGTGGGGACGGGCTTTTGTAGCCAGTGGATTGTTGAAACCACATCTGTTGTCAAGGGGCTGGCTCTAGGGGTGGGGGACTACTGTGGGACACAGGGAGAGGGCTTCCTGCAGCCAAGAACCAAAGCCCTGGGGGTTTCTATCCGCTGGGCTGTTGTCCTGCACCAGCTGGGACACTCAGGGGCCAGCACCCAGGCTCTCCCAGCCAGTGTCATACTCAGTCTCCCCGGGGGCTTCACCCACCTTCCTCCTGTGCAGACCCTACCTTGTCCTTGATGCCAAAGCTTTAGGGAACAAACCAGCATGTACAGAATCCTGTGACACTCAGCCAGCACCCCATGTGCTGGACATTGTACATCCCTGGGGAGCCCATGGAGATGTGGGGCGGGGGGAGATGTGGGGTGGGAGGAGTCACGGGATGCTGATCATGAGGAGTGCCTGAGTATCCCCAGCTGCAGGCGCCGCAGAGCACAGGGGGCAGGGAGTGCTGGGGACCCCAGGCACGTTCAAGGGGCTCGGGAACACGGCGGCACAGGACCATCGACACACATCAGCGTCCAGGTGCGGTTCTCCGTGCCGTGGCGTCCCGCCACGTCGGCGGGGCCGGGGCCGAGGGCGGGTCCCAGTGAGTCACGGCGCTGCCTCTCGCCCCTCCCCGGGCCGCCTCATAAAGCGTCGCGGTCCCGGACGCCGCCACCCCGCGTCTGAGCCACGGTCTCTCCGTATGTATCGGAGCGGTGGGCGGACAGCCTTGGAGGGCACCAGCCACGGCTTGAGGGACGTCGGGAGGAGGATGCTGGGGGGTACGGGACTATCCCAGACTCGAGGGGTGCTGGGCGGATGCAAGGTTATGGGATCCTCGACCTGGGGAGTCCCGGCGGGAGCATGGTGTGGGGACCATGGCCAGCTGGGAGGATGCTGAGAGGGCAAGACCATCCCAGGCTTAGGGAATGCTGGGGGAACCACCCCAAGCTCATGGGGAGCATCCCTGTGTGCCCAGCACTGAGCTCTATTTTTGTCCACAGGGCCCCTGGGACGCCCTGCCTGGATCCTCCTGCTCTGCTGGGGCCTGGCCTCTTGCTGCACAGGTAAGTGGGGGTTACTGGGGGGCTGGGGAGCCTAAGGTTAACCCCAGGCTCTATGCCCCTCAAGAGTCCTGTGCAGGGGTCTGGGGATGAGCAGTGCCCTCGTTCCTTTATGGGACACTGCCTCCTCACCCACTACAAAAATGTGAGGTCTTGGAGTGGCTCTTGACCTCCCACCTCACCTGACTCTGCCAGGTGCCATGGCCTTGCAGCCGCCCAGCATCACCATCCTCTGGATGCCAGCAGAGCCCCCTCGTCCAGGTGAGAGACCCTCAGGGCCATGGCAGGGCCTAAGGGTGGGGAGGCTGCAGTGGGGGTCAGCTCCTGTGCCAGCCTCCAGCAGACACAAGGTGAATCCTCCAGCCACTGCCAAGATTCAGGGTGCTGATGAGGTGGGGGGATGTTCTCCTTGGTTGGGGAGGGGGGCTGTGCTATGCCTGGGGGGCACTGGGGCCCCTTGCAGCCCCCCTGACCTTCACACCCCCTCTGGCTGCAGGTGAGAGTGTGACTGTGTCATGTGAGGCATTGAGCGTGCTTCCAGAGTTGACACTGCTCTACTGGCTGGAGAACGGCTCCTTCGTGGAGAGCCTGCACCCAGATGGGGCTGTGTATGAGGGGACAGTGCAGTGAGTATGGGGACAGGGGCCTGGGGGGCAGTGACAGCCTCTGACCTGCGTCTGCCAGCCTGGAGTGGGCACTGATTGGTCCCCGCTGGGTCCACAGAAGGGAGCAGCAGGGCTCAGGGTTGGCCCTGCGCCGTGACCTCCACTTCAGGTCCTTCGACAGCCAGCACCTGCGTACCAACTTCACCTGCGTGGTGCTCAGTCCCCTCGGTGCCGACACCAGGGAGCTGCGGTGGCCGTCCGCAGCGCTGGCCCCGGTCACTGGCACGAGTCGGGGACTGGGCTGAGACGAGGCAGCAGCTCGTGCTGGGTGAGCCCCCTGCAGCGCAGCTCCCTGCCCTGACAGCCCCACACCACTGCATGCACATGTGACACTTCCAGGGAAGCCCGTCTCTGACCTGCTTTGGGAACTGCATGGCCCCACTGTGGGTGGGGCTCCTGGTGCTCCAAGCTGCACCAGCCCTGCCCATAGCTGGCTCCAGGACCCCAGAGTTATTAAAGTATATCGAGGCTTCCCAGTGTCACCTGCATCCTGGGGATGGTGCTGCCCATGGGTGTAGAAGGCACCTGTGTGATGAGAAGGGAGGGAGAGGAGGTGGCCTTGGTGCCCATTAAGGGCAGGAACTATTCCTGACCCTCTTCCTGTCTGCCAAAGTGCTGGAGAGCCATCGTCAGTCCCAGTTCTGTCCAGGGAACATCTGGCACCATGGCTGTGCCTTGCCCTGGAAGAGAGTGTGGGTGGGGAAAACCTGCAGTGGAGGCACCCTGGGAGATGGGCCCATCACATCCCTCTCTGCACCTGGGGGGCTTGGGGCTGTTCCCTACCATGGCATTGCTGAGTCCCATCTGCTGCTCCATGGGGCAGCCCCCGTAACCATCCTGTGCTGGCATGGCCCCTGCTCTTGGGTGGCAGCCCCCTTCTTGCTCCCTCAGGTGCTTGTGGAGGCTGCAACCCCCCTGGGCTGTGGGACAGGCTGGGGAACAGATCCCAAACCCCTTGAGCACCCCTTGGGCTATGGGCATCACACTTCAGGATGCTCTGAATGTGGGAGGGGTAGGGATGGAGGGGATGGAGAAAACCTCCAGATGCATCCCCCATGAGCTGCCCTCAGCCCAGAGAGCCACAGGAGCCCCCTGGGGACACCCCAGTCCTCCAGTGACTCTTAGGAGCCAGAGGAAGGCAAGCAGTGCAGCAGCCACCTGGGCAGGGACCTGCCCAAGGCAGTGCTGCTTTACCCCTAGCCTGGTTAATGCCAGCCTCCATCCCTGGGAGAGCCTTTCAGAGACCCCACACTCAGCTGCATCCCAACACCCCAGCTACCACTCAGCAAAGGCCTCTGCCAGGCTCAGCCAATGTCCTGGGAGCAGTGGCACTATGGCCAGACTGAGCTGGGCACAGATACCTGCCATGGAGATACCTCCATGTCCCCCATCCTGTCCTGCTGTCCCTGTGATGCTGGTGGCTCCACCTGTGGCCCCTTTTCCTTGCTGCAGTGTGATGGCAGCAGCATGCTCCTCCTTGCCCAACACAGCGCCCGGCCCTGCCATGACACGCCATCTCACGCCACGCTGCGTCCTGCCGTGCCGCGCTTTGCTGCCCACAGACCCCACTGCAGAGCCCAGGTCAGAGTGGCTTGGAGATGCACAAGGCTATGTGCCCATGACATGCCCCCTCCTTTGCACAGCCCACAGCCAACATCAAGCCCTCCCTGTTCTGGCAGAGCTGCTGGGACAGGACCATTCCCTGCCGTGTGGCCCAGCAGCGGGAGAAATGTCCTGCGGGGACATCACCTCTTACAGACTCACAGCTGTAGGTGCTGAGCACAGCTGGAAACAGCTGGAAGAGGGTGATGTCAGTGTCCCTGGCAGGGACACTGTAGCAGGTCTAACTCATGAAGATGGCATCCCATGACCCAGATGAAGGTCAGGGTGCCTTGTTTTCCAGAGGGAGGCGGAGGTGTAGCAGCCAACATTGGTGGGTTGGTGGCACTGGACACAGTAGCAGCTAAGAAGGTGAGGACCATGTCCAACACCATCTCCTTGATGAGGTGGAGGTCTTGCTGGTTTGGGGGGCTGCCAGGGTCCTGGCCAGCAGATGCTCTGTGGTGGGCAGAGCCAGCCTGAAGGAAGGCCCCAGATGCTGCAGTGCTGCAGACAGGTTCCTCCTCAAGTGGCTGGGGAGGTGTGGCAGCAGGAGCAAGGTCAGCTCAGGGAGGGTGGTGGAGCCTGGGAGGGGCTGCTGAGACATGCAGGGCAGGTTGGAGGAAAGCAACCCAGCTGCATCACAGGCCAGAGCCCTGACACACATCCCAGCAGTGATGCTGGCAGCAGCTGAGACCTGCCCTGCTGTGTCACCTACCAGGAGCAGCCCCACTGGGATCCCAGCCAGCAGCATGTCCTGAGCCTCTGGGTGCAGGGTGCTCCTGACCCAGGATGCGGTGCTTGCCCCAGTCCCCATCATGCTGCTGGGGACAGCACAGGCTGTGGCTCAGCTCAGCAGCAATTCCTCTGCCTGGTGACCCAGGTCTGCATAGCAGGGCACAGCACACGTGGAGGTTCAGAGACAAAGCAGGAGGACCATGGGGCTAATGCTCATGACACTGGGATGGCAGCCTACAGCTAGGCCCCCAGCCTCACTTTCAAGCCAAAGTGAACCCCCAAGACTTTATTGCTGCTGTGGCTCAGCCACCTCTGACTCTTCCTATGCTGGCAGCAACTTGGCCATGCTCACCCATCACCTTCACATACTGGCAGGGTTCATGTCCATTAGGAGCAGGGTCCTCCCCAGACGAGGGGTCCCATCAGCCAGGAGGGAGACACACAACAAGCCAGATAAGGGGGGATATCCATGGGTGATGAGGGGTCAGGACGATGAGCGTTGGAGGTGCTGGGGACACCACGGAGGAGGGGTCTTCAGGCTCACTGGGATGGCACACAAAGGATTTGCTGTAGTGGGGGAAGTGCAAGCAGCACTATCCCTGGCTGAGGGCAGGAATCCAGCTGGGGGGACCCTGGTGAGGAGAAGGAGACACTGCCCCCTTGGGGCATCTGGGATGAGGAGTAAGCTCTGGTGTGAGGAAAGCCTAGCCAGGGCAGCCCTGGAGGCCAAGGAGGAAGGGAAAGTAAAACCACTCCTGTGCTCCTGTGCTTGCATTCCTGTAAATTATTCTGGTTCTCATTAGTGGCTGCTTCTGCTGTGACCTATGGATGTGACCATGTGGAAGCAGGACACCCCAAAGCATCAGTGACTGCAGGTATGTTCATGCTGCAGCAGGAACACCTCTGAAAGGAATGTGGCCCAAGGATAAGACCATGCTGGAGAAGGGACACCGTGAAGTGTCTGTGGCTGTGCTGGAGGTCATGGTGGAACACCTCAAAATGTGTGACCATGCATAAGCCCCCAACAGAGCAGGTACACCCCTGGATGCACTGCAGCCATGCAGAAGGCCAAACTAGAGCAGGTATATGCCCCATCCCTGGAAATGTTCAGTGTTGGATGGGGTCTGGAGAGCAACCTTGTCCAGTGGAAGGTATCTCTGCTCATGGCAGAGGATTGGAACAATATGAGCTTTAAGGTCCCTCCCAACCCAAATCATTCTGTGATTCTATGATTTTGTGATCATTTGTGGACATTTTATGGGCATTTTACGGACATTCATAGGAGGGGTCCACAGACTAAGAGAATGATATCTGTGCATGATAGCTAAGGGTGGGAAGGGGATGGTGAGTTTTGGATACCATGGGGCCTGAGCAGGATGTACATGGCATAGAATATGGGATGGAAAATGTACTGTGTTGGGCAGAGGAGAAGTTCCATTTCTTCCCTGGGGCTGTGGTTTGGATTTTTGCTGGAGGGAGCACTGATAAACCAGGGATGTTTCAGTCAATGCTGAGCATCAAGGCTTTTGGTGTTCCTCACACTGCCCCACCAGTGAGCAGGGTGGGGGTGTGAGAGGAGTTGGAAAGGGACATGTCCAGGACATTGGACCCCAACTGACCCCAGGCATATTCCCAACCACAGGATGGTCAGCAGTAAAACTAGGGGAGGTTGGTCTGGGGGGTTCCACTGCTCAGGGTAGAAACAGGAAAGTTGTACAAGCAAATCCCTGGCTTTAAGCCAGGTGTCACCAACAGAATTTTGGGGTTTTTGATCATGGATTGGTTTAGATGACAACAAGCCTACTGGTGACAGACTGGGTATACCTGTCTCAGAGGGAAAAGGACCTTTGTGCAGGAGTTAGCAGAGCATGTTGAATGACCCTTAAATTGGGTCTGAAGGGGGAAGGGGATAAAAACCAGGTCACTTGAGATAAGCCTGGGAGCGGCTTGACACTGTTTGAGGGATGGTGTGTTTGAGAGGTCATTCAGGCTACCATCTCAGTAGGTGTAGTGAATGGAGATCCATGAAGCAGCAAGGATGCAAGTGTTCCTGATGTGCTAGAAACCATGTAAGCTCCAGTCAGGAATTGGAGCTTCTCTCCCCAAAAAGCATTAGGATCAATAACCCAACTGAAGTGCATCTGCCCCAATACTTGCAGTGTGGGCAGCAAACAGGGGAACCTGGAAGGCATGGTGCAAGAGGAAAACTATGGCATAGTTGCCATCACAAAGACATGGAATAGTGCCATGGATGGTAGTGAACTCTTCAGAACAGGCAAGGAATGAGAGGTGGTGGAGTAGCCCTGTATGTGAGGGAGTGTTTTTACTGTCTAGAGCTTGTCAGTGGTGATGCAAGTGTTGAAGGTTGGTGGGTAAGAATCATGGGGAAGGCCAACAGGGCAGATATCCAGGTGGGAGTTGGGTACAGGATCACCCAACCAAGGACCAAGAGGCAGACAAGAAGTCTCATGATGGCCAGCCCTTGTCTTCATGTGGGCTTCAGCGTGCTAGACATCTGCTGAAAATATAATCCAGCAGAGAGGAGAGAGTTCAGGAGGTTCCTGGAGTGTTTGGAAGAGATGTTCCTGGCACAGCTGGTGAGGGGGCAGCTAGGGAATGTGCTGGATATGCTGTTTGTGAGAAGGACTAGTGCATGTTACTGTGGTGGGAGGCCATCGTGGGCACAGTGACCATGAAAGGATAGAGTTTTGGATTCTTGGAGCAGTAAGGAGGGGAGTCAGTGGAACTGCCACCTTGGACTCCCTGAAAGCAGACTCGGGCCTGGTTGACAGAGTCCCTTGGGAGACTGTCCTGAAAGGCAAAGGAGCCCAGGAAAGCTGGATGTGCTGTAAGAAGGGATCTTCAGGGTGTAGGAGCAGGCTATGCTGAAAGAAGAGCCAGAGGGAAGAGAACTTTGTCTGGAACTCAGAGTAGAACGGAGAGTTTATGGCATTTGGAAGAAGGGGCACCAAGTCAGGAAGTCAATAAGGATGTCATGAGATTATGCAGAGAGAAAAGGAGAAGAGTGGAAACCCATCTGGCCACTGCTGTAAAAGACAAAATAAATGTTTCAATAAATACATTAACCACAAAATGAGGGCTAAGGAGAATCTCCTTTATTGGATGGCTGGGGAATCTTAGAGACAAAGAATGAGGAAAAGTCTCAGGTACCTCAAAAGGTGATGGAGCAGACCATCATGAGTGCCATCCCAACCAGGGATCAGGCCCAGCCAACATGGGTTTGTGAAAGGCAAGTCCTGCTTGACCAACTTGGCTTCTGTGACAAGACGACCTGCTCAGTGGGTGAGTGAGAGGCTGTGGATATGTCTGCCAGGGGTTTAGTAAAGCCTTTGACACCATTTCCCACAGCATTCTGGACAAACTGTCTGCTCATGCCTTGGCCAGGTGCACTGTTTGCTAGGTCAAAAAAATGCCTGGCTGTCCAGGCCCTGAATGGCACCCTAACTCCTCCTGACTCTGGCCAAATGTCCTTACTGTGATACTGGTATCGGCTGTTCCCAGAGGTACCTGGAGCATGTAAAGACCAGGCATAATTTTTGAAAAAGCAGCAAATATGTTTTGAATTGAATCACAACAAATCTTAGTCTAAACTTCCCCTGATACATCTTCAGGCCATTCCTTCAGGTGCTGTCCCTGGTCACAGAGAGCAGAGATCACTGCCTGCCCCTCTGCTCCCTCTCATGAGGAAGCTCCATACTGCTATGATGTTTCCCCTCACAGTCTCTTCTTCTGCAGGCTGAACAAGCCAGGTGACCTCAGCCATTCCTCTTATGGCTTTCCAGTTACTCCCTCCAGTTTGCTGAGCAAGCTTTCCAACTCTGCCTGAAGTTCTGTTTTAAACCTCCACCCAAAGTGCCCAGGAAGCAGGCAGAGCAGAATATGCCCCATGGGGACAGTCATAGGGCTCCCCAGGCGGATGGCCAGCCCAGAGCCAGGAGGCGAGCCAAGCGCTGGAGGTCCCGCCTCTGTCCCTGTACAGCAAGCTGGCCAACCCCCTGTGAACACAGGTCACCAGGCAAGTGCCCCAGCTCCCCTCCCAGAGGGAGCAGGGAGCTGGCTGGCACCTCTAAGCATTTCCAGGCAAGCCCTTTGTGCCCGACAGTATGGCAGAGGGGGCATTAATGGTTGGGGCAGACCTTGGACCACCCTCCTGGCTAGTGGGGCAATGCCATGGGGTGCTGGCCCATGCAAACATTAAAGAGCAGCATCGAGTGAGAGAGAAGGCACTGCTGCCTGCCCATCAGACTGATCCCACTCCCAGTCACAGCTGAGAAATTCAGCCAAGCAAGGAAACGCACAGACAAACCCATCCACTGGCTGGAGAAAGAGTAAGTCACTCTTTTGGCTAGAAAGGTGGGGGGTAAATAAGAGAGAAACATTTAATAGCTTGTATTTTTATGAACAAGGCTGTTTCTCTCCCTTTCCAGCAGGTATTTCACAGAATCACAGAATCACCAGGTTGGAAGAGACCTTCATCGAGTCCAACCTCTGTCCTAACACCTCAACTAAACTAAACCATTTGTTTCAAATTTGTTGCTTTGTAACCCAGGCAAAGTAACACATTCTGCAAAGTTTGCCTTTCATGTGTTGCAATTGTTTATACACTGTATCTTTATGCCTGAGGTAATAATCAATCGCTCTGTGAATAATAACCACAAGGAATGGTGGAGTGATTTGCTCCATTTTGCAAAGACTCCTTTAGGCAAATCTTTAAAGGAGACAGGAATTTTCATGGGAATTATTCCAGCTGACAGCAGTTGAGACATTTCATTCTGTTAAAACTGTCCTGAGAAGAGCATTGGAAGAGAAAGCTCAAGGAAAGAGCATCTAGGACCTCTGTTTTATTCTGCCCTTTAATTTATAAATAAAGTCAGTGATACAGTAAGGGCAAACTAAGTAAATATACTATCTCTCTGGGGTCTCAATGGCAGTGATATCCACTATCTGAGTGAACAGAGCTGAGATATCTGGCCCCAAGGTGCCCTGCTCCAGAGTTTCAGTCTCCAGCTGCTTAGTGACCACTAATATTTCATACCAGTTTTTTGATCATGCAGCTTTCTGCTCTCACTTTTTTTTTCCCAATTTAGGATTTGAACAATAGAAAATTAAGTGCTACAATAGAGTGTAATCTTCAGCATTATGTTTTGGGATTAGCACATCTTTAGTTTCATGTAACGTTTAACTTGAATTTTTGTCCCAGTCACATTAGAAAGGATACTGGGAAATAACCAAAATTGCAGTCCAGCTTTCTTTCCTAAAGTTCACTCAGTGTAAGTGCCATTTTTCCAAGGAGTAGTTGGTTTGACAAAAAAAAAATTAAAGAAGTCTTTAAAAAAAATAAATGTAAGTACTTCAGTCTTGAGGTGCTCAGCTTGAGCCACCAAGGGTGACTGGTTTTTGGGCACTGCTGACCACCCATCCTTGGGACACCTGGCTTCCTAGAAGGTGTCCCTTTCTGAGGACACATGAACAAACAGGGCTTTGACTGTGCATACCTCACAATTACAAAAGTACTTCTTGTATGAAAGCACAATTCCCTTGTATGTTTGTGAGCCTGCACATTCATGCTTGGATATACACTTGTGGGGTTTTTTGAATACTTGGACTTTAAATCCCAGGGAGCACAATTCCACAATTCTACCTTACATCTGTGCAGAACAGTTCTCCCCTCCCCTGCTGGTAAATATTTATAACAATTCCTTCTCACTTTTCATTTATGTAAATGCTTATCCTGATGCAATTCAAATATGAATACCCAGGTCAGTGTATGTCTGCCTTCCCAGACAACATGTACTCTGCACCTCTTCAAGCTGGAATAGCTCCAGGTGTGTTCTGGCAAAACAAATCCTGCCACTCATCCTGCTCTTTATTAGGAACAGTGCAGGCTGCATGTACGAAACACAGCATGGAAAGGAAGATCTTGCACGTCTCCTTTCTGTTCTCTGAGGGCTGGGAATAATAAGGCTGTTACCTGCTGAGGGTGACCTTCCTCTGGGTGAAAAAGGGAGGTATCACCACTCCCAGTTCTTTGGGAGGAGATTTCCTCTTTCCCTTGAGTTTTCTCCTTTTATTATGCCTCCCTGCAGTTCCATGTCACAGCCTCCCCTGGTGTAATGTTTGCCTCTGCTGTGGACAGAAGCTCTGGCTTGAGGATTTTACAGAGGTGTCTGTAGATGAACTGCCTGTCCTGGAGTCTGTGTACACCTGAATATCAAAATACCCATACAGGAAACATTTCATTGGTCAGTGGGCTGTTCAAGTTGAGTGCTACAATATTGTTTATTTTATCTCACATTTTTATCTTGCTGAGAACAAATTTGCTCCCCTACACTTGAGCACTCCACTGCTACAACCTAATGCCAGTAGCCCAGGCTCCTGCTGCACAAGCAGATGCAAATATAATTTTCAAGCTATTGACAACAAGAACTGATCATGCAGCAGCCTGAAAGGCTGTGGAACTTCAGCTCTGATCACAAACTTATTTGCCTCAATTTATCAATGGACTAACTAAATAAGTACAGTATTTGTTAATGCAAAGAGATGAAAACAAAATCCCTCTCAGTCATCAGCCCACTTAGGGAATTCCTAAAATTCCCATGGACTAAAACCAGCAAATCCAGCATTTTGTTTTCCTCAAGGCTGCAGTCTCCCTAGCTTTCTGGTCAGATTATATAGCTACTCTGCAGTCCAAACTCAGATTAGGTTTATTCAGGGACTGACTCATTGCATTTTCCTGTAATCTTGTATTTTAACACCTGCTTAATTCAAAATGCCATTTTGATCTAAATTGGGTGGGTTTGCTATTCATCCTGTGTACATTACTCAAACTGCACAAGATTATATAGATTTAAGCTCTTCTTTGCTTAATACAGCACTTTCAGATAGATGTATGTTAGCACAAGTGATCAATGAGGGGTTTTAATTAGTTTTTTCTGAAGAAAGAATGGAAGAAAGCACCCTGTGAAGAAATTAATTTTATAGGCTTGTGACAGTAGCATTCTCACACAAAAGGCTTTTCATTGCTGTTTTGCAGTTTTCTTAATACACAGACCTGTGATTAGCCAAAAAAAAAAAAAAAAAGAAAGAAAAGAAGTGGAATTTATCAAAGCAGATTCAAAAAAACTGAAATGATGCACTGAAAATCTCCTTTAGCAGTAAAAACTTGTGAAGCAAAAGGAAAAGGGATGGAATCTTGTGCTAGAAAACTTTGGGATAACACATAATAAACCAGAGGTTTCCATGTTGGAAGGAGGATGCACATCTAAAACCATGCATGGTTGAAACAATCAAACAAATAATTTTCTGCTGCCATTTTTATCTAGTCTGATTTCTGCCTGAGAGGCCCCCTCCACTCAGGACAAAAAATGAATAAATGATTTACTACATTCAGATCACTCAAAATATTTTTTTAAAGCAGGTTTTTGCTACCAGAAGGAAGTTTTTCCCTAAAATAATTGGTGTTTTTGTTTGTTGCTAAGCAGAGAATGCAGCTTTCCTTCTCCCCTCTCTATTGCAGAGATCCCAGCTGCAAATCAGCAGTGGCCTTACCCCTCCCAGGCCAGCACTGCAGGCTGCAGGGACTCTGAGGCAGCTCCTGGGATCTAGTTTTCTGCTAGTTCTTGCATGGAAAGAACACCTCATTACTGAACAACAAACACTGGATTGGATATACATCACACTAACCAGGAGCCACAGAAGGAGCAGCATGGGGGACTCTTCTAAAGAAATGTTTCCCCTTTTCTTTTACTTTTTGTCAAAACAGGCTTGTAAAGTTAGCAAAAAGCCTACCCCAGGAGCTCAGTTTTGTTCTCTTTCTGTATATTCTGCCCTGTTCAAGAGCTTCCTGACTTGTTGAGGAAGGATTCTTATTCCTTCTTTCCACCAGCCCAGCTCTGGGTTGCAGTTGCCTCTCCTCCACCCAGTCCCTCATAGAATCACAGGATATTTTGAGTTGGAAAGGACCTTACAGCCCATCTTGTTCCACCCTCTGCTATCTGCAGGGACACTTTCCACTAGACCAGGCTGCTCAAAGCCCTGTCCAATGTGGCCTTGAACACTCCCAGGAATGTCTATGAGGAAAACAATGGTAGCTTCAGGCTTCAACCACATGAAAATCAAGAAAATTATGCCAATCACCAGGGTCTTCTTGATAATTAACATCTTCAGGACAATTAAGTATCTTTTGATCTCGACCATATCTCACTTCCACCTTCCCATTTCCCAGAAAGCCATTGCAGAGGCAAAGTTTCTATCAGAACTCTTCTTGTAATTGCTGAATCTTTACTACCCCTCTGTGTCCCGGTTTGGACAGG
>VZRX01019791.1:0-11875 GCA_013398075.1 Notiomystis cincta
GTGCCGCCCAGCGCGGGCGGGCCCGCGGAGCGGTTCCGGGGCAGCGGCGGCGGCCGGGGATGAGCTCGGAGCGGGGGAACGTGTCGCGCACGCGGCCCCAGCGCCACCAGAACGCGCGCGCCTTCAAGAACGACAAGTACGACACCAGCGCCCGGTGCAAGGTAGGCGGCGGCGGGCCCCGGCCGGGCCGGGGGGCGGGGGGCTGTCCCGGCCGCAGACAGGTCCCTGCACGGCCTCTGAAGCCGTGACCTGCCCCTGTGGGGTCTGGTGCCAGCTCCTGAAAGGCTTCGGGATCGCAAACGAAGTCACGCGGCAGTGGAGGCCGAGGCCGCGTTTTGGTGATGGGGATACCTCCGGCCCGGGCCCGCCCACACCAGGCACAGTTCTGCTAAAAGAGAATCGTAACAACACGTTTCAGTCTGTTGTCACTGTAAACAAATGCGTAGTGTGAAACTTGAATCATGCATATGACATGAAAGGACCTAGTTAAGGCAAAGAATTATTAAGAGGAAGACCGAAATAAAGCGATTACATTTGCACAGTGAGTGTAGTATTTAAATGTTCCATGTGGCGTGATCCATATGACTTCTTGAAAGTGTTTGATCCTGTCAAGGTTTGTGACTAGGTGGTCATAACTCAGAAATCTTAGTTTAAACAACATCCCCCATCACACATAAATATCTACCTTCAGCTGCATACTTTTGAGATAACGTTCACGAGTACTTTAATTTCTTTTAAAAAAGGCAGCTCTTCTGATTACTTAGGTAGAAAGGTGTCTTCAGCTAGTCCATCAGCACTTTTGCTACAAAAGTCACCATCTTCACCCTGTTATTTCAGAAGACTGTTTTTTCTTATTTGGTTCTAAGCAAGGAAAGGAAAACCGTCTATAATATGTTCTTGAAACACACTCTGTGCTTGTACTTTTGGTAACATAATATGTGGAAGGGGCTGAAGAACACACAGTGTGTCTGAGCAGTAAAACCACCAAAGCAGGATGGTACATCTTGCAGGCTAAACCAAGAACGTGACTAAGACAAAGCAGAAGATGAATAATCTTGGAGAGTTACCTGGTGCTATTCCTGTCATATCAATATCCCTTTGACTGGACCTGTCTGGGTTGTCAAAAAGAGCTGGGAGGAGGGGAACAAAGTAGTAAGTTAAAGCCTTGGTGCCAAAGAGGGAGGGTTTTTTGTGAGTTTGTTTGGGTTGGTTTTCTAGGTGTTTTTCTTAGGACTGGTTCTGCAAGTTGAACAGGCTGCTTTCCTAGGATTCTAAGCAGTGACAGTGTTATTTCTTGTGTGAGTCACTGCATGACCTCTGATAGGAGAGTATCTTCTGTCTGGCTGCAAACATACACAAAAATATCCTAGAGAGCTGGTCTGTCAGAAAAGTTTTCGAAGAGAAACTGAATTCTGATATCAGTTTTGTAACTGACATAATCACTTTAATACCCACATGGCTGTTTTGTTGTTTTTCTTCCCTCTGAAAATAATTTATATCCTATAGAACTGGCTACACAATATCATGCCCTCAAATAATTATATTTTTTTAATGTAGCCAAGGTTTGCTGTGGACATCAATTTGTCTCATTTTTCTTTCTGTTTCAAGCAAATGATTTCTTTTCTCTTTATGTCTGCTGGTTCATGGAGAGGGCTGAGTGTGTGGAAGAAGCATCCTGAAGAACACACTTCCTGTTCTGGGGTTAGATGATGTTTGGTAAGGGGACAGGATACATTCCTGTTTCTTACAGCTTGCTGTCATGAACAAATTCAAGTCCTAAGGTACTGTCATATTTTAGGAATTATATTCCCCACTTTAGTGTTCCCACTGAAACACTCTAAACCATGAACCACTCACTCACCCCTCCCCAGAGATGTCTCCCTGCATAGCCCTGGAGAAGAGAATTGGAGGCACAAAAGGCAAAGAGCACAGGTTCAGATAAAGACAATTTACTGGAAACAGCAAATGAAATAAGAAAATGAACAGTAACAGCAACAAAGTGGTAACAGTGTAGAAGAGATGATTCAGACACAAGTGCTCTGTATGTGGGACCCCTGACAATACCAGACCACAACACGCTACCTGACCTGGAACACAGCCCTCCCCTCCTTCCTGGAAAATGATGTGAGGTGGTATAGAATAACCTTAGTGTTCTAGCCTGGAAAAATTAACCCTGGCTTGGCCAGAACCAGGACAGGCATACACAGGGGTCATTAAAGTGGTGACTATCCCCGTTTCTGCTGTTTGTGAAATTTTTAAGAAGTTGGCTTAGCAATGATTAAGTGGTGATTAATGTCATAATTTAGATATGGACTGTGCTGAATGATGGCAGTTTTGCATCTCTGTGTTTTGTAGTCCTGAACGATCAGACGTGTCATGGATGTTCAAGGTGCGATGAGGAAAAGGAAGAAATTGTAGAAATTGTATCACAGGGGCTGATACCCCAGGAGCCCCAGGAGTGGGGCTTACTTCTTTGTATCTCTCATTAGCAACAGTTGATCAAAAGAATGCTTTAAGCTCCTCAAAGAGAGTGGATCTCCTGTAAATCACTGTTAAACTTACGGGGTGTTTTGTATTTGGCCTGTCTTCTGTTGTACACTGTCCCATGCAATACTATCTTGAAAGGCTGCAAAATGCTTATCAGCTTAAAATTTGGATCCTGCTGCAACTGTGCACTGCATTAGCGACGTTGAATATTTACTACAATAGCTTCAGGTTGTATAGTGGGTGGAGTTGAGGCAGGTAATTATGGTGTTACTGCTTTTTCTCTCGTGAAGCAGTATCTGCAGAGGAAATTGATCTACTCTGCTGGCAGTCATTATCCAGTTTGTTTGTGGTTTTTTGAAATGTTCTGTGCTCTTTGTCTGACACTGACTGTGTCATTCATTTTCTAATCTTAAAGGCCACAGACTTGATTGCTTGAGAACATGCTAGAAGACCCATCTCTCTTTCCTCTAATGATCAGACTTTACTACAGCATTCCTCCAGCACTGCTCTGAGATAGGCTTGTTGAGGTGAAACATCCTTGCAACAAAGTACACTGCCTCTCTGCTGTGTTTTGGAAACAGCCTACAACAGTGCTGGAAAAGTTTGCGTCTTAGGATGACCTGAAGAAGGAATAGCCAGGACAGGGTAAGACGCTGTCTTGTAAGTTATTGAGTCCTGGAATTTGTTTATGGGTATTTGCATTATATGGTATATTCCAGAATAGCTCTTTGCAGCACCAAGCTGAGGAATATACATTATGTTATATGAATATACATTTTATGTAAAGTATATTGCATAAGTCATCGTGGAAGCTGCAGTAGTTCTAGAAATGAAAGCAAATATCATTCAATGAGAACATTTAGAATTCCATTGTAGTAAGATGGTAAACCACAAAGTAATTCATATTTACACTCAAATGACTGATTTGTTTCTCCATTTCTTCCCTTTCATTAAATACACCCATGGTGATAATCCACATTTCCTTAAATTTCGGGGGTTATTACCTCTGAACCTCAGCTTTACCACAGTGTTAATGCCAGTTACTTTTTCAGCTGGGTGCATGGATAAATCACTTGTTTTAGTGCAAACACTGCTTGAGACTGTGGGAAAGCACCAGGAACAGAACAGCTGAGTATAGAGCTTAAATGCCGAGTCAGTAATCGTTGCAAAGCACAGAAGGGAGATAGAGATAAACCAGTGGCCAACTGGAATTGTTAGATAACCGTATTGCAGTTTTTTTAAAATAATGCTCTTGCTGCAGTGTAGAGTAGCTTGGTGGGCTGAAGTCTACTCTCTAGCCACTCCTTTTACTCTGGGTTCAGAAGTACATTTGGTCTTGGGTTGTTGCCTTTCATGTAGGAAGAATTGGAACAAATATAACATCTGCTCTGGACTCTAACCCAGCTCTGGAGGTGGGGCAGAGAGTGGGAGAAAGAATGTGTGGGTAGGTACAGGAGGTGTGTCTCATGTGTGTGTTAAGTGTCTTTGTGTATTTTCCATTCTTTTTGAGGGAGATGGTAAGAGTCCTTCCAGTGCTCTCTTAAATGCTATATCCATATGTTGCTTAAATTTTGAAATATGCTTGATGAGAAAATATCTATAGGAAAAGGAATTTCAAGTACTGCTGATAGAAAATGTGGGCAAGCAAAGAAAGCTCTGTGGGGGACAATTTCAGCCTGTATAGTGTGTATTAAAATCCTGAAATCTGGCATCTGGTAGCTCAGTTTCACATTTGTCAGTCTGCACTGACCTATTCTTACTGTTTTACAGAGTTTTGCTTTTCAGAGAAGTTCAGTTGTTCAGAAACCCAGCATTTGTCCATGTGCTGCATTCGTCCTTGTGCTGCGTTCGTCCTCTGCGTTCGTCCTTGCTGACTGAGGCAGTGTCACCTGTGTTTCTGGCAAGGAAGTTTATGGGTGGCATTAACATTACACTCATTTACAGCAGAATAGACCACTGATATGTGCTCAGTTGCAGGAATCTGCTTTCAATAGAGGAAATCAAAATACCCATAGATTCACACATAATTAGAAGCTTACAAACAGATGGCGAAGCTTCTTTGAAGCCCTGTCATTACATCTTACTTGTGAGTGCTTTAGTGCTAGTTTTAGCTAGGGATTATTTTGTGTGCCAAGTTAGTAGGTATAGGTGCATTAATTTACTTTAATGCATTCTGAACTGCTTTTGGCAGGTCGTTAGGTGATTTAATATTAGGTTACACGAGCAGAGGATGTTGGTTCGTTAATGTACAACTGACTGTGCATGAAATATTTTGTGGCTTCATACCTTAAGACTGCTTAGGTATGTCTGTATTGCATAACTGTAATTTCCTTGGAGAATGTATAGAGACACTGTAAACGCTGGATGAATTGCACTTGTCCTTGGAGCAAAGTACACTAAAGAAAAGAGAGCACTATTGACTAAAACAGGGACATGAGCATAAAGAAAACCCCAGAGAAACAGCTGCAACAAAAATATAATGTAACATGTTGGGGTAGTTTTCACACCAATGAATTAATTTCAGACCACAAGCACTACCTCCTGTTTGTGTGTGAGGGCCTGACTACCTGCATAAAAGCTGGGCAGAAAAGTTGGAAAAAAAAATTAAGTTTACAAGCCTTTTTCAGGTCTTTGTGTAGGTTGTTGGGTTTTTTTAATATCCTTAAGGGAAAGCAAGCTATTAAATGGACAAAAGGAAGAAAATATGAGTTTGTGAAAGTTTAAACAATATACAAAATGATTTGATTTTACTAGTGACTTCGCCATTCTGACTGGGAACTGAGAAGCAAGAAAAGTTTGTCTTCTGGTTTATTACGAGAACTTCTCTTACATATTTTTTGGCAATTTCAAAAATCTCAAAAACCAGAATATTTAAATCTTTCATTAGGGATAGCTTTCTTTACTTCTTCAAGTCTGCATTGCTTTTGAAAGTGGTGTGTTACAGGTTTTTTTGGTCAGACGAGATGCTGAATTAAGTGTAAAAAACCACAGTAAATTAGCAACTTGTTTTAGTAATGGTAGCATTTAAATATCATGCCTTTTTTTTTTTCCTGAGCAAAATAAATCTAAAAGACAAACACAAACTCAATCCATCATTCTCTGTTGGCTTTCTAAACCAACTGCTTGGTAGGGTTGTAGAGTCACAGTCTCTCTTGTATTCAGATGTGCTGAGCCAATGATTAATTACAGCGCCCCATACCTAAAGTATCAAAATTGAGTAAAAAGTATAGGAAATTGCTGAAGAGGAAGAAGATGCTGTATGTGTACCTCCTAGAAGGAGGAAATTAGAACTTCAAAGCTGTTGTCTTTCTTACAGTTTGTGACCTTCTGGCAGAGTCAAATGTGATTTCCTTATGAGCAGATGTGTAAGATTTGTAGCCTTACCATGTTGAAAAGTCCAGGCATCTTTATGCCTGGATCAAGATGCTTAAAGTGATTTCTGACACACATAAATGTGATGATAGGATCATATAATGGTTTGGGTTCAAAGGGACCTTAAAGATAATCTAGTTCCAACCCCCCTGTCATGAGCAGACACACTTTCCACTAGACCAGATTGCCAGACCCCCATCCAGCCTGGCCTTGAACACTGCCAGGGGTGGAGCATCTACACACTGGGCCAGTGCCACTCCACTCTGACAGTAAAGGATATTTTTCCTAAGGTCTGACCTAAACCTACAATCTTTCAGTTTGAAGCCATTTCCCCTTGGCCAGTGACTACATCCTCTTGTAAAATCCCTCTCCGGCTCTCTCATAGCCCCCTTCCGGTACTGGGAGGTGCTCTAAGGTCTCCCCAGGGCCTTTTCTTCTCCAGGCTCAACAGCCCCAGCTCTCCCAGCAGTCCCAGCCTGCCTTCAGAGAAGAGGTGCTCTAGTCCTGTGATCTGCTTAGTGGCCCTCCTTTGGACTTGTTCTGACGTGTCCTTGTCTTTCTTGTGTCGGGAGTCCCAGAGCTGAATGCTTGCGTGGTGTCTCACAAGAGCAATGTGAAGGGGCAGAATCACCTCCCTTGCCCTGCTGGCCACATTTATGGGCTGCAGGCACACACTGCATGCTCATGTTGAGCTTCTCATCCACCAACACCCATGAAGTCCTTTTCCTCAGAGTACTCTCTGTCCATTCTCCACCTTGTATTTGTGCATGGGATTGCCACAACCCAGGTGCAGGACCTTGCACTTGGCCTTCTTGACCTTCATGAGATTTGTACAGGTTCACCTCTCAGACCTGTCGAGGCCCCTCTGTATAACATCCCTTCCCTCCAATGTGTTGATCACATCACACAGGTTGGTATCATTGGCAAACTTGCTGAGGGTTCACTCAATCCCACTGTCTGAATGCCTTCTCCATGTCCTGAGTGACCAGGTCTTCTGTATCCTGTATCCATCCTGAGAGGACACATATTTTCCCAAGTCTGTCTTTGTTTGCTGATGTATCTGAAGAGCCTTTTGTTCCTTACCCTTGATGTCCTTTGCTAGATTTATTTCTGCCCACACTTAAGCTTTCCTAATCATATCCCTGGCTCTTTGGACAATTTTTGTGTATTCCTCCTTTTCCCTGCTTACACCTTCTGTAAGCTACCTGTTTAATTTTCTCCAGGAGCTCCTTGTCCATCCATGCAGGCCTCTCAGTTTTCTTTCTTGATTTCCTCTTTGTAGGGATGCATTGCACTTGAACCTGAAGAAGACAACTCTTCAATATCATCCAGCTCTCTTGGGCCGCTCTTCCCTCCACGTTCTATCCCATGGTGCCCTAGCTAGGAGATCCTTGAAGATGCCAAAGTGTGCTCTCATGTAGTCCAGGGTAGCGATCTTCCCACACTCCTCACTGCCTCGAGGACCTTAAAATCTGCAGCTTCATGATCACTGCAGCCCAGGCTGCCCTTGAGCTTCACATTCACTAGCCCCTACTTGTTGGTCCAGCACAACACCTCTCCTTGTTGTCTCTTCTCTCACTTGGAGAAGGCAGCTGTCATCAATGTATGCTAGGAGTCTCCTGCATTGCCTGTGCCCTACTGTACTGCCCCTTCATCTTTGGCATCTTTGGCTTTTGGGATGGTCAGTGTTTCAGTTTGACTGGAAAAAGAAAGAGGAGAAAAGAGAAATGCATCACTGTGTGATTGTTGTGTATGCCGGAGCCAGATGATGAGTGTATTGGGGTGGGGAAGAGCTTTATAAAACTCCATGAATAATAACTATGTATAATTCCTTGTTCCATAGCAAATTTTTAGCACAGTTTGTAATAGACTGCCTGTTTGATGAACTTTGGATTTGCTTCGTATGAGAGGTTTTCTGAAGTAGTTTCTGTTTCATTCTTCAGGGTGAGCAGCCCTGAGCACAGGCTCTTGCATTCCAGGTACCTTAGGCATTGCTGAGCCTGCCCCTGCTGTCACTCAGTGGTGCAACTCCATCATTTTCATCCAGGAATCCAACTGCTTCTTTGGAAAGACAGCCTTCTCCCTTCAGCTTAAGCTGCTGCAGTCTTTTGAGGTTCACTGGGTTCTGCCTTGGCAAAACTAAAAATAGCTGGTAACAGGAAATGTATCCCCACCTGTAAAAACAAATTACAGTGTTTGTGTCTTACTGTCCTCTCGAATTACCAATCAATGCAGGTCAGGAGAGTGAGGGGAAGTTCAGGCTAATTTGCAGGTTGTTGGAAGCCTAAGTGGGCTGTACTGCTTGGAGCCTTACCTTGTGCTGGTCAAGCACTGAAAACAAGGCTTGTCTTAGAACTGCATGAATTTTGAAAGACTGAACTCAGGCACTGCTCACAGCAGTTTGAATTGCAAGATACTGAATTGTGAGGTATTGAACTGCCTTTAACAGATACCTGCTGGGAATTTACCGTTGATTTTCTTCTCCTCAAAATTTTGCATATTAACCAATTGCTTGTATTTTTTATATTTGTAATGCACCAGAACCACAGCTTTCTGTGTCCAATAATTAAGCAGTATGCAAAACCTTGTTTGGTTGGCTTCTTAATATGCCAAGTCTGTACTTGATCATTTAAAAAATAATTTTCTTTAAACTGAAATAGTCAGAAAGCACCACGCCTTTGGTTAACCACACCATAGGAAAACTCATTCTGGATGTGTAAATTTAATAAAAAAGGAGACAATGGAACACAAGTCTCAGAGTATAGTTCCACTTGAAAGTAGTGTTTTCTCTGCCATACACATTTTTTGGAATAGCATAAAAAACTGTAGTTTTAAAGCTTGGTTTCTTTTGTTTTTTGTTGTTTTTTTTTTTTGTCTTATGTATTGAAGTAGAGCTTTGTGGAGTAACAAGAAGCTCTTGGACACAAAAGCAGGAAATTAGTTCAGAAGATTCTGTATTCATAGAATATTTTTTTCAGTTTATTTTTGAAAAAATAACATAAATTATAATCCAGATTAATACAGAATCACTCATTTTAGGAATGCTAGGAAGTAGATGTGGTTTAAACCATTATAATAATGCAATGTCGATGTGGTAGCAATTTTAAAACTATCTTTAAAAATGCACTTTTTATTATATGCATTTTTTAATTGTGAAATTTCTATTTTTATATTTCTGAATGAATATGAGCACCCATGTGATAGATAACATTACTTCTGGCAATTTTAGATAGAGAAGGAATAAAATTAGGTTGAGCATACAAGGACATAGCTTGTTATTTAAGGTAAGAGTGTGGTTTGGTACCATTTCCTATCTCAGAATAACTTCTTTTATGCAAATACTTCTGGCCAGTTGACATTTTATATTTCTGAGAAAGCTAAACACAAAGTGTTGTGGCAGATATTGAGGTAAATTTTTCATTGTCTCAAAAACATACCATGGTTTAAATTACTATTTTAAAGATTTGATCTTAGGTCCAGAGAGCAAAAATGTTTTTCATAAAGGAAGACTAGGATTAGAGCAAGATTAAATAATTTGACTGCATATAATGTGTGGATGCTATTTTATTGTTATCTGAGAAAAAATCCTGAGACTGTTTAAACTATGTAGTATAGTGATAGCTTAAGCAATAGTAAGTTAAATGCTGAGTTTTGTAAGTTGTTTTCATTGGATAAAAACTGTATTTTAGGGTTTATTTCTTCTTAAGTGTGTTTTGTAAAATTTCTAGAGATGAAAAGAATAAAATACCTACGGTGATCAATTATCAACAATATAATATCAAAAAGAAGTACTAGTATTAAGAATATTAAAATTATTGTAATAATCTAGTCTTTAACCTCAAGGTACTCTTTTCATGGAAGAAAATTCTAGACATAAATGTATATGAAATGCTTAATGTTAATAGCAAGCAACCGTGTTTATAATGCTGTATTAATCGTATGATGGGCAAAAATGCTTTCTAAGCAAGATTTTACATTAGGAAGTCATCAGTTTTGTTTTTTTTTTTTGCTTATTCAGAAAATAAATGCTAAGCTTCATGATGGAGTGTGTCAGCATTGCAAAGGGATCTTGGAGTGGCGAGTAAAATTCAGAAAGTACAAACTACTGACAAAACCTAAAAAATGGTGAGTGAAGATACTTTTTGTTAATTGTTGATCACATAGTTTGTGAGCTTTTGGAAAATATTCTGGCTTTGGAACTCTCAAGAAGAAGCTGCTATTATGCAATGTTTTTCAAATGTGAAGTCTGCAATGACACCATAAGGCAATGTTAATTGTCTAATTCATAGGTCTTTTATCTTAAACTTTTGAAAAGAAGACACAGAGGAAAGGCAAGTGCTTCCCTTTTTGCTGTTAAAACTGGTTGAACTGTGGACCTGTAAGTTTCCAAGACCCTCAGTGTGTACTCCTGAAAAAAAGTCATACCTGAACCTGTTGTAACCCAATTTTCTAAGGTCTTGTTTCAAGATTTGTGCGTCTCTTGACTTCTGCTTCGCTACTGTTTGCAAGATATACTTTTCATTACCTCTTGGCATGTCTGCTCCTTTTCTATAAGAAACTATAATCTCAAGTAGCAAATGTTGGTACTGTTTGCATACAGTTCTGTATTACTCGTTTTTGTATAACTGTATGATGAAGGTGATACATATTTTAACCTATCACAAGCATATAAATCATTTTAGTTTTCTGAAGGAGATGCTCTCTGCTTCCTTCTTAGTTGCTCAGTTGGAGAGGTCCTTAACGTCCTATGGTAGCAGACAGAGCCAGTGTTTCAGCAATGAAACATTGAACTCAGAGAAACCCCAGCTGAGGTGTGGTGCATGGTATAGCCAGGTTTGTCACCGTAGCTTGCTCAGCATCTCTCTGTTGCTCTCAGTAACAAATGTCTGAAATTCTTAGAAACTGCTTGAAGACGTTCTGCAAATGTGTGTGTGCAGTTCCCTGAGTTGATGGTGTATTTTAGTTTGATTTTCAGTAGATCAAAAGGGAAGAAATGTTTATTCATGATATATCCCTCACCTGTGTAAAGTTTTACTTTTTAATGTGCAAACGTATATGCAACAAGTATTTTGGTATTAGTAATCAGTTTCACCCTTTCGTGTAAAAAAATAAATTATTAGGTAGAAGGCTTGCTGAATAAAAAATAAATATGCTGTGTTCTGTGCACCACAGATGAAGTTGGGGTTCGTGGGTTTTTAACTCTTTCTCAAATAACTATGTGCAATCCAGGCAAAAACTGGGAAGCACTGGAAGTAGAAAAGAGTGACATTGTAGAATAGCAGCTTGTAACAGAATATGTGATGTTGTCCCTCATGTTTTTGACCAAGGAAGTTGTGCTTCAGAGCATTCTAGCTTTACAGGTGATGATTTCTAGGCCAGNGGAAGAACTTTCAAGGGCATGAGAACCAAGAAAATTACTTTCAAGACAGCAGCATTTCATGGGCTTTATTGTTCTGCATTATGTTCTCCAGATATACAAGGTTTCAGAAATGTCAGCTGAATGTTAAGCCACAGAATTTTGGAAATTGCTAAATCTACTGAATTTTATCATATTTTGAAAAAGAATAGCCCAAACCCTCTACCTTATTAGACTGGGTTTGTTGAGAATATTTTTCTAGCAGGCTTGTGTTCATAGAAAACAGAGACTAGCACTGACTCAGTTTATACTCAGAGAAGTTCAAGAGGAAGTCAGTGTTTGAACTGAAAGCTTTTTGTAAAATCCATGTACTTTTTTATGCCATATTCTACTTTTATCATTAAACCAGAAGTTATGCAACTTTTAAAGTTAAAAACTACCTACTGAAATGAATGGATGTGTTTCTTTTGTCAACTTAAATATAAAATTCTTAATTTAGTGTTCCTTTTTCAGTACTTGTTTTAGTAATTCTTCCTTCGAAAAATAAGGGCGGGGGATGAATGACAATGATTTTGGTAGTGCTACTTGATAAAACACCCAGTGTTTCATTTGAAACCAACCTCAAATGTGTTGTTCCTCTTTTGTGGAGTTTGTTCCTCT
>VZRX01019795.1:188-155711 GCA_013398075.1 Notiomystis cincta
AGGGCCGAGACCGTGTGCTTGTGGCTGTTGCGAAGGGCACAGGCACGTGTGAGCGAAGATGCGTTATCTTTCTGACAAGGGAAGGCCGAGGGAGTTGTGCCTGTTCAGCCTCGAGAAGAGATGAGGGGACTTCATTAATAAGTGTTTATAAAGTGTTGGTTTCAGTAAGATGGACCGGGCTCTGCTCGGTGGTGCCCAGCGGTAGGACAAGAGGAAATGGACAGAAACTGACGCCCAGAAGTTCTGCCTGAACATGAAGAAGAACTTCTCCGCAGTGCAGTGTCCCGGCACGGGAACTGATCGCCCAGAGAGGCTGTGGAGCCTCCCTCGCTGGAGATGCTCCGGAGCCGCCTGGACACCGTCCCGTGCTCTGGGTGACGCGGCTTGAGCTGGGAGGTTGGACCGGAGGAGCCGCTGTGGTCTCTTCCAGCCTGACCCGTTCTGTGATCCCGTGGAAGTGTTTGAGGTGCCTGTGCCCAGCACGGCCGGGTTTGGCCCTGGGCCCCGTGCCGTGACCAGAGCAGGGAAGGGCTCTGTGGAGAAGGCAGCGCCTGCGAATGCTGCAGGCAGCGATGAGCGGAGGGCTGGGAAGTGTCACACACAAGGTGACAGCCTTGATCTGCTGGAGACTGTCTCGCCTTCTGGCTTCTTTTTTTCATGACTAAAAGGTCTTTTGGTTTTAATTAGCAAATATCAAATTAACGCAAGCTAATAAACCCCAGTAAGGCCTGCTGGGATCCAGCTGACTACTCCTTTAATCTGAACTCCTCATAATGCCTTCTTCATCCGCAAGTAGAGTGTGTCAATGTCAAGTTGAGCATTAGGAGGAATTTTTTTCACAGAAAGGGTCATCAGGCATGAGAATCAGCCGTCCAAGGTAGTGATGGAGTGACCATCCCTGGAGATTTTTGACAGAGGACTGGATGTGGCACTTGGTGCTGTGGTCTATTTGGCAAGGTGGACATTGGACTTGAATATCTCAGTGGTGTATTCCAATGTAAATGATGCTGTGAAACCTGTGAGTTAATGCCAAACCTGAGACACCAAACTCAGACCCACTTGGGGGATGAAGCAGAAGAGCAGAGCCCTTTGGTTTTATGTCTGTCACATGGACTTAAACCTGACCCGAGTTCACCATCTGAGCAGAGGTTTCCTGAACGTGAGTCCCAGAAGCCAGATTTGTGAAAATTTCCTGAAAGTGAGTCCCAGAAGCCAGATTTGTGAGAATGGTTCCATCCACCAGGAATGACTTGGGGGCTGGTGTGGACACAGGTGTGTCATGTCCAATCTCAAGCAACCTCAACAGTCAGACAGCCTGGTCTTTGCAGAGACACTTTCTATGTGCCCCAGTTGAACATTTCCTTACCTGTTTCTGGTTAGTACACACTTTGGATAATCCACCTATGAGTAATAGAGAGTTAACCAAATAGCTCACACAAATTGTGCATTTACAATCGTGGTTTAAAAAAAAAAGTGCTAAAATTGAGCAGTGGATGAGATACCCTTGCAATTTTACAACAGTTCATATTAAATTCACCTATATTGAAGCATGCAGAGTTAGCATTATATGGAGGCATTATTTATACTGAACATTATTTATTCAGTGGTTTATGATGAAATAGTTGGATAAACACTTAAATCCCCATCTTCTAGTCCAGGATGTAAGTGGGAACAAAGGAGAATGCTCCTGTCAGGGCTTAGAACTTACACTGCCAAATGTGTTTTTTTAAAAATCAGGACTGAACAACTCCTTTATTGGAATTTAATCAGCAAATAAATTATATGTCTAATAGAGAAAAAATCTGCAATTTCATAAAAACTGAGGTGCTAGAAAAGTCTGAAATTGAACACTTTTGTCTTTGTCACGACAATTTAGGTAATGTAATATGTTTCAATAAAGAATCTGGAGATGCTATTTTTGATAGCATTGAGCAATAATGTATGGTACCCAGTATTAACCCAGGTATTACTGTGTGCTTGTTCTTTCAGAATATTATATACTGGCTTGGGTATTATGATGGAGGAACTATAATTTCATTTTTAGTTTCATGACTGTGGTTCAGTAAGCACAGCGTTCCCTATTCATACAGACTATTATGGCTGTCTGCATTAGGTTTATATATATAGCAGGTATATAAGCTTTCAGATAATGTCTGTGAATTGCATGCAAGGCTATCATTTAATGCTATGAGGAGCATTTTCAGTGCTTAATATAAATAATGCAGAACCTGCTTTACCATATTTTTATTGTTTAGATTTAGTGGAAAACCACTGTGCAAATGCACAGTGTGGAGTAGTCACCAAGACATGATTTTTTTTTTGGTATCCATTGCAGAACATACCTGACCTTTAAAGTATGAGGAGAAAAGATAGATTCATTGTCTTCACATCCAGTTGCCTTCTATGTATGTGTGAACCAAAGAAAATTCAGATGAATCATGTTTCTCAAGCAATTAGAGCAAGCAAGAGCCAGAATTTTTGGATCATGGGGTACAAGATGTGTTGGTGTGTGAGAAGAGGGACAAATTATGAATTATTGTTGGGGAAAATGCTTGAAATGCAGGAGTTTGGGAACAGCTGGGGAATAGTCTCAACACACCATCCTCACAAATAAGGAGGGTAGAGAAGTGAAGTGCAAAATAAAAAAGGAGAGAGGGAGAGGCTGGTTTCAAAGGTCATTCCTTCCAGACATCCCTGCATGCTTATCTCATGGATATGCAGCATTTGAGTGTGCTTCTGTTCTGTCTTCCCCAGGATACACAAAAGGCTAGATTGTAGCTAAGTTTTTAGCAGTGGTCTATTTAATGCAAAACACCAGTAATGGTTTTGCAATTAGATTTAAAAAAGAACATTGTGTAAGGTTTATACCTCTTTAGAAGCTATCCTTAAGGCTAAATGGTTGATGGTGTTTAAGTGAAAACATTTAAAGACAAAGAAAAAATCACCTTATCACAGGTAAAGCACAATTTTAGTGTTTTTGCAATTACATTGTATATTCATTTTCTTATCTGTGCAGATTACCTCCCAAACAATTTTTTTTAATTATTTTATAATATGTTGCTCTAGCTGGGTTTTGATGGGTTATAGTTTCATTTCAGAGTACTGGAACCAGTGGGCTGAAAGGTATTTCCTCATCTACATATTACCTTGTAATTATTCTTTGGTTAACTACAGAACTTGAGCTTCATATTCACATAGATTTCATAGGGAATAAGTTTATAATAAACAAGTTTATTCAAAAGATGCCCCCCACACAGCATCCCCAAAGATAACAAGTGAGGGTAATAAAACTGCAGCAAACTCACTAAAATAGTCCCACTGTAGGTGGCTGAGGAACAGGAAACAAGATCATAGGGTGAGTCTGACAGTGCCACTGCAGAGCCTGAGTCCTGATGCACAAGCACCTCTCAGACTAAGAGAGAGATGCTGTCTCAGCCTTTCACTATTTCTCATTCCCTTTCTCTGTTACAAATGTTAAACAAAAAAGAAAGATGTACTGTAAGTGGTAAATACACCAGTGAGTGGAGGAAGGGTAACAAAGGATTAAAATAGCAATGTTTGGGTCTAAAAAGAAGGATGAAAACAAGGAGTGAAAATAGAGTACTAGAATTGTAAATTACCTCCTAGGTCACTGAGTTCAGTCATTGCCTAGAGCCACAAAAGTTCCATTCATGAAAACATTATTGAAATATACTGGAAAGTACCCTGGAAGGAAGCAGGATGGGGTGGTTTTGGTTAGGTAGGATCACAAAGAGCAGGTTTTGGTTAGGTAGGATCTGATTGCACTGTGTGCAGTAACATAGGAGCTCTGTGTGCTGCTGCATCACCAGGCTGTGTATGTAAATATCAGTTTAAAATCATCTGCACCTCTGCTGTACAGAGTGGAACTTGTGTGTGGCTCATAATGAAGGAACCAAGTGAAGCCTTGAAACAGTCTTTGCATCTTCTGCTCAATGCTGTGGGAAGTCTTGGTGCTGCATTTTAAAACTGACTTGAAAAGTGAAAAGAAGTGTCCAAAACAGGGAAGACTTTAATTACATGTAGGAATAAAGAGAAAAAGTAGTGAAATAACCAACTTCAAAAAGATTTATAGCAAGAGAGGCAACTCCAGGGATAGAAATAGCAACAATAACGCTCCACCTTTTTTGATATCTAACCACCTGACTGTGTAAAAACAAAACTTTCAGGCAATATGACACAAATTAATAGGCTGAAAACAATAGAGGTGATGCATAAGTTACAGGAGAGCTATGCTACCTCTTGCCAGTGGCCTGCTGTATAATGAGGCAGGCAGGGGAGTTCAGGTTTCTCAGCACAGACTGTAGGTCCGTAACACACAGTTCCAACAATGCTGAGAACCCTGATATTGAAGGTAGAAAGACGATTTTATTGAACTTCTGTCAGAGACGATACAAGACTGTGAATACAAAAAGTGTAAAGATCTGAGCTGTGGGATACAGTGGAAGAAAACAACCTCTCAGAGGCTGGACCCCTTTGATAAGATGTCACTATAGCCTTACAAAGACTTTGAATTCTCTGAAAAATACAGTGAATCTAAATTCAGCAAAGAAATATCTAGTCTTTAAAAAAAAAAAAAAAAAAAGCAAGCTAAATTTACTTGGTGTAGGAATGGAGGTTAGAGTAGCACCAAAACAGTGACATAATGAAAAGACAGCCTCTGTTGTGTCTGCTGAGCAACTCAGTTTATTATGTAGAAAAACATTCTAAAAAGAAATTAGATTTATTAAACATGAAGCGAAATCTTGGACAGATCGATAATCTTTTGTACATTGTATTTAAAAGCATATTTTAGCAGCAAGCCATTATATTTATAAACATTCCTATCAGCAAGCTCTCTAGAGTGTACAGGAAAGTTCCCAGATGTGGAGCCCCATATCCCCCATGCTGACTGAGGAATCTGTGAATTCCATGTGTGCCATGCAGTAAAGCTCTTTAACTCTTTCCCAGCAGGGCTGCAATTCCCATGTGGAAGAATAAAGGCAAGATGTCACTGCCATAAGAGAAATTACTTGGATGCTGATAGAAAAAGCTTTGTTATGTGGGGTTCTGTGTGTCCTGCACAGTATCTGCAAACAGGTGAGCATTTTCCAGGAATGAAACCTGGATACTGCTTGAGACTGTTGAAGGCTGTAACTAAAAAAGCAGTGTTTGCCCCTACCAAGGGGAGGCTGGGGAAATCAGGAAAGCTATAGGTGTTCCCATCACAGCTAATCCATGTTTTAATTCACAGGTTGCAAAATACCTCGTTGCCTCAACCTGTTACAGGGTTTGAAATTGTCTATTGTAATTAATTTCCAAACCAGTAAGGTGAAAGGGTTGCTAATATGTGAGGGGTAATTTTTTCCTGATGAATTTTATGGATTGCAGAGGCAGGGAAATTGATTTTTCTGCCAAATGAAGTATTGATCTAAAAGTAGTTTACTATGCTACCTAGTTTGGGGGCATGGGGTACTATTTCTGTGGATTTTGTAGATTGCTTGCTGTGTTTTCCTATTTCAATAAAATCTTTTGTCGTGGAGGCAGGTTTCACTTTCATTACAATTGGTTGGACACCAGCAAGTGGTTCAGTGATCATGGAAGTTTATAAAAACCATAACCTTTCTGAGAAGCCTAACAAAGAAGTGCAGCACTGTGTGAAAAAGCTTGTAACAAAACCTGAATGCACCACCAGAGGAAACTGAACTGCCTAAACATAAAGCAGGGTGACAACAGTTACTATGGCATTTGGTGCATATGCTCACTGCTTTGTTGTCTAGACAGCACATTTGGACATTTACAAGTGTGTAAAATAAAGGAGGATTTTTTACCTTAGCTGGTGGCAAGAGCAGTTAGAGCTGATGGAGCCAGGCTGTCCCCAGTCACAAGTGCAGGCAGGCTTCATCAGCAGAGCTTTGAGAATAGCTCAGTGCCTCTGTATAAAAAGGCCAAAGTTTGTAACTTTTTTCCCTGGTTTTCCTGTGTTGTATGGTGTCAGCTCTCAGACCAGCTGTGAGAAGAAGGAGAATATCTACAAATACAATCACACAGATGAGACTGCACTGATTTGTTTTGTAATCTGCTCCCTTTAGGATAAAACTACCAGCAAACAGCAATCTTCCTGCCCAGAGTACTGGCAAGGGGTACTTCCAGGTGTCTCTTTTGCTAGTTAATCTGTCAATTACCAGCTATGTATCAATTCTTCAAAAATGGCAGTCTAGTCAAAATGGAAATTCTTGGAGTAGGAAAAAATGTGGCTCTTTCTGAGATCCCTTCAAATTACATGCAGGGAGCTTTAGGAACCTGATGGAAACATTAAATATAATTGACTAAGAACTGACCATACCCGTGGTGGACTGTAAATAGTCCCCTGACCATATAGTCCAAGTACTTTGACAGAATTCCTACTACATTTGCAAGCATCACCTCCCCTACACAGAGGTTTGTAAATCAGCTGCATTAGTATTTGCCTTTTGAATGGTGTTTGCAAATTTTATGGAAATTCAAAGAGAAAATGGGCAAAGAGCAAAGTCTGTGTCCTCAGGGGACAGTACCTATATGAACAGATGAGTAGGGAGGGTAAAGCCTCATGGCTGCTTTCTGTATAGTTGCATTTTGTTCAGTAAAAGAAGCCATATCATTTATTGACTTCATTTCTGTAAAACTTTCTTTAGCCTGTAAGCAGAATAACTCCAAAATGTTTTGCTTATGAAGACTGTTACAATCTGTAATAAAAAAATATACATATAGCTAACTATCTTCATAAACTCTTGGATATGGACACAGATTATCTCACCTTCAAGTCTTACGAGTGTGTGCACTTATACAGTACAGTTTTTTAATACTTTGGGAAATAATAATATAAAGTTTTTTTCTATTAGTAGAGCTAGGAGGAATCAAAAAGAACTTCCCCATGGCCTATTCCTTTAATAGCTTCTACAAAAATACATAGGAATTACCATATTTTTAATTAATATGCATTTGTTATAAAGATCAAAATGGGAATGCTTTAGCCATCAGCTTGTCTGTAGCAGAGCCTAAAAAAAATTCTTCTGTTGCACTCTGCCTTGCAGAAGAAATTGGAATAAAATTTCTCTAAGCAACAAGTTCTAGTATCCATCTGATTTAGTAAAGTAGCATTTGCAAGCTTAGCTGTTAAATTTAGCACTGTCAGGTGTCATAGCTTCTGCTGTGTTTGTCCTTATTATATTGTTTGTCCTTAATAAATGTGTTTTGATGATTTTGTTTCTCTAGGAACATTGGGAATGTTTTAGTGCATATAAGCAAGTCTACACTCAAAATTCTACCCCAAGAGGTATTTTTATGCTACCAATCTGTGCTTCAGAAAATGCTGAATTTTTTACTTTAGAAAACCACTGAGGAGCAATTCATTAACAATAACTGCCATAGGAGCTATGTGATTTGTTTCAAGAGTAATTTAGGATCAAAATCCTGTGTACTGTAATAAAAATTCAGGGAAACAACAGAAAATCTACATGGACAGCTCATTTAATGGCTGTGCTGATTTTATGTTTGAGGTAACATGCATCTTAAGTGTAGTATCCTGAGCAAATCACTATTTATTCAGTTTGGATTTAGCTTCCTTAGACTTCTAACATATAGAATGAGTGTTGAGCTATATACTGAAATGAATCCCTTTGTAACTCAAGGCTACATGTGGCTTACTTGATGGAATTCAGAGTAGGATTCATGACAAATAACAAGAGTTTGAAGGGATAAATGCTGAGAGTAAACTTTTTTCTCTCTGTTGGTTTCTGGGAACACAGCTCCTTACAGTGGTTCAGTTCTCTACAAAGGAGACAACTTCACTACTAATCATCCTGCAGACATTAATGTGAGTGCATAATGTAGGAATGCTCAAGTCATGAAGTCTTATTCATAAGTGAAAGAATTTAAAAGAATTTTAATATTGCCAATGAATACTCCCCCAAATTCCAATGAAATTTATATCTATGAAAGACTTTATGCATGTTTCATTCAATAATTGCATCTAATATTGCCAGCCAGGAAAGAAAAACAATAATGTATGCCTGGTATGACACATGCCATGTTTCAACTGAGAACACGACTATTGCCACCCTATAAAACAGAAAATTATTGCAATTAATTCATTACTTCAGAACAACAAATAACTGAGGAATTTGCAAAATACATCAGTCTTCTGTGAAGAAGAGAAGACTTTATTAGGCAGTAATTGTTATGAATTAATCACTTAGCTTTAATGCTAAGTATAATCTTGTGATACAGCATAAAAATATGAGCTCCAGTCAATAAGCAGACAATGAATGGTCTTGAGAAGGGATTCATCTCTTGTCCAGAGTTCCTGGGAAACAACAATGAGTTTTTATTTTAATCTCTTATTGGAAGCAGCAGTTCAGTTTATGCTGTCTTACACCAGCAGCACAGACTTCAGCTGTGGCACTGTGCCTAATGCAAACTTGTCACCTCTATATCCTGCAGAAGTGTCTCATTCTTTTGTCTTTTGGGGATAGTGGAAGTGAAAAGTCAAATATTTCTTCCACCATTTAAAGCATGGAAGATACATGTACATATATGTGTGTGTCAGTATGTGTATATATATATATATATATATGTGTGTGTGTGTGTGTGTGTGTGTGTATATATGTATATGTATGTATGTATGTATGGTATGTATGTATGTATGTATATATGTGTATTTAGTGAAAACCTTTACTGACAGAAGATTTATATTAAAACATATGCTAAATATTATTTCATATCTTTCTTCTGGATTTTGTGACATTAAGGATTTTGCAATACTTTCCTTCCTAATTCCTCAGGTTTCCTCCAGTTTATTCAAAATGGTGAGGAAGTTTCAGTATACCTAGTACTCCAGGAATTTCTAGCCAGTATGCACAGATTAATTGCATATAGCACAGATCAAATTGCATAGAATTGTTAATGTAGCCCAGTCATGCCCTGTTGCATCTGTGCTGTCAGACTGAAGAGGTCTGTCTTAATAATTTGAGAGAGGTTGAGAGAGTGAAAATCAGCTCCATAAAATTCCACCCAAATGAGAAAATCAGTCCTGAATGAACCGTGAGTACAGACCATCAGAAATCATTTTTCTTGATGAACAGATGGAGAAAGGTGTTTTTAAAGGAAGGCTGAGAAGTGTTTGAAAGGTAACTGTCAGAGGGCATTTCAGCCTCAGCTGATTATCTCTTAGGCTTTAGCTAATACTAAATGCCAAGTTCACAAGTCTTATATGTACAGCTGTGGTCTGCAGAGTGAGAGGTGTTTATTGAAAGTTGAAGAAAAGAGACAAAGTCAAAATCTACGAGAAGGACCTTTTAGGACCTCGTGCTTATCTGGGGACTGGAAGCCAGGGATTGGTTCATGTTTTGGCATTTTGCTCCCTTGTCTATGTGGAACCAAACCAGAGGGCCTGTTTGTCATGCAATTTCTGCTTGTTTTTTGAAGAATGCTGGGTTTGTATGTCTGAAAAACTCCATCATTCTCCCTGAAGATAACATGGTCTGCAACTTAAAGAAAAAAAACCACAAAGGAGGCAGCAGGCACACAGAACTTGTCCTCCCAGTCAAAAGGCAGCATGTCCTTATCTTCATGATGTACTTCATAGCCATGGAACAAAGATGAAGCAAAAACTCACAGAGAGATTCGATATTAAATTGTTTTGTCTCATTTCTTTCCTTATCTGCCAAAGTGTACAGTAGTCACCTATGACAACTGTCCTTTACAGACAAGGTTGTCATCCTGACTTCATGCAGCTCATCTGTCACTTCATGGTCACAGTTTCAAAGCACTGTGGCTGCAGTGTTGCTGGGACTTCTGCTACTGCAATGACACCCGAACAACCATCCAGTCTTAAGGCAGTTCCTCTCATTTGTTGAAGTGAGCTGAAATTTTCATCAGGGAGCTATTGCTTCTCATTTATAAAGAAAAACATCAGCTATTATGGTAATAATACCGAAAGCCTCATTAATTACAGCACACAATAAAGAATAAAGTGAGTGTAAAGAAGCCAAGCAGATGGTGCATTATAATCAGACTTTTTAAACAGTAACCTTCACAGTAGGGAATGCTTTAGGTAAGAGTGCAACTTAACTTTCATTAGAACATTTTTATTTCTATGTTTAGGACATAAATGTATTTCCAGATATGTTCTTTAGTGAAAGTTGAATTATTCTGGAAAGCCTGAGAAAAACAAGAAGTAATACAACTTCTTTCTAATTACAGAGATTATAGGGTGTGAAGTGGGGGAGAAGGGGATATGCTGTAAAGTTTTTACTGTTTTCTGTCATTCCTTCTGCAGTTTTGAAACATACTGTAAAGAAAAAATTTCAAAAAACTTTTTAGGAAGAGACGAAAATAGGGGCAGCTGTAGCTCTCTATTTTGGGAGTGTGGAGTTGGGGAAGAGGAGGCTTAGAGAGCATTGCATAAAACTAGGAGCCTTTGAGGTACCATTTTGCCCAAAGGGAGGGAAGAGGAGGGTGAGAAAATACTGCTATAGGTTAGTGGCAATTTTAAGAGACAAACCCAGTAAAGATTCCTCCACCCATATCTGCCATTCCTGTGTGCCCAGGAAATGAAAATGTAACCTGTCAGTTGCCCTTGCAAGTACTCAGAAAATAGCTATAATAGAAACATATAAAATATTTTGTTAGACAAATGATACCCAGACAATTGTACATACAATAAACCAAGCAAAACTAAATCTGTGAGGTGTAAAACTTCAATTCCCATCCAATAATTCATTAGGAGGATTCATTTTAATGACTGAAATGAAGGCTAAGAAAAAGCTTCTCTCTGCTTCAGCAGAGCAATAAAGAGCACTGTTCACCTCTGCTGGGTAGCTGAAGTGTCCAGCAGCAGGAACAGCAGCTGCTCAGAAAGCTCTTTGTGTCCACCTGCAGCCTTTGTGGGCTGTCCAAACTCAGCCTGCGTGCAAATCCCATCTGCCTCTGCTGCTGCTGCAGTGGCAGCAACCTCAAGGCTTGTTCTTCCCTCAGAATCCTTTGACTTCAGCAGGATGACAGAGAGGATAAGAGAAGGAATAGCTCTGTGCTGAGAGTGAGGAGGATCTGTGAGAGATGGAGATCTTGGCTATTGGAATGGCTTGATGAAGCCTGAAAGCCACACTTGAGAGCTTTTGCTCTAAGGTTTACTGCAAACATGGGCTTTTTGCTTGGAGACAGTGAGTTTAAAGTCGTTGCTGTTCAATCTCCTAATATTATTCAACCAATTAGGCTTTATTAGATTGTTGTTGAAATAATGTGTATAACTGTAGCTGTTCACAGTAAATTCTCCTGGTCCTTTCAGCCATGGCTTTCCATTTCTTTAGTGGCACACATTACACTTTATTGTTAATGAAAATCTAAGATACATGGCAAAATACTGACATTCCATTACTTTTTTCCTTCCTGATGTCTTTAGCAATTAAGTCCAGTATATTTTCACTCAGGACATTGAATGGCAAGAAAGCAACAATCAAATAGTCTATATTAACAAAAAAAAAAAAAAAATCAATGAATCTTTCTGTGCTCAAGAAACTGTTACTTCAATTCTTAACTGTACAATCAGGTGGAGTTGGAGAAATTACTTTTGTTCAGCTTTCTGGGTTGCCATGTTTTCAAAGTGGGCAGCAGGAAACTTGGATTCCTTATACTTTTTCCCATTTTTTCCTGTATAAATATCAGTGTATGGTAGCATGTACAGAAAATATTCAGAGCATTGTTGGGTTTATGGTGATTCTTCCTCGGTCTGGAGAGGTTCACTGGCCAACCCATCCATACGTTCTACATTGTTTTACAGGTCACAATGGGAAAGGCAGCTCCTGTGCTGCTGCACAGTTCTCCTTTGGGTACTTTACCACTGCCCCTGGCCTGCCCTCAGCATGGCACTCGTGGGCAGCTCATGGGGGTTTTGGTACATCAGTGGTTGTGTTTATCTCCTCCTTGAATGTGGCAGTAGAAAGAGACAAATCCTATCCCTTGAGGAAAATCTGTTCTTGTTAAAGAAGCTTTCAGTCATCCACCTGAAAGGATATTGAGCTCATGTGTTCACAAAATACTTGTTTGAAACTGTGGCAGCTCTGAAACTTAGGAAAGGAGCACTTTGCTGCCACCTCTCAGTGAACTGTGAAGAAAGGGAGCTTTCTGTACAAACTTTTGGGCCTGTTTATTTGCTTGCTTTCTTTCTGAGGTGGATTTCTATCGATTTCCTAAGGAATTGACTAAAACTTGGAGAATCAGAGAAATGAAATAACTTTATACTCATTTTATGCTGGAGAAAATCAGAATGGTGTTTAAATATTACCTGTTTTGGAGTTACCATAACTGAACATCAGTCTTGCATGGGCTGGTAAATAGAACTGAATGGATATGAGTTTGTAAATACCTCTATTCCTAAGTGATCTGATGTGTTGAGTGGGCTGAAAAATGGAGTGCAGGCATCAACATGACAGAAGATAGTAACAATAATACAGGAGTGGCACTGACAAAGGCTGTAAATGGGGGAGACAGTAAACCACTTCCTCTGTGAAATGAGGCAACCCAGCCTGAGACTGGTTGTGAGTTTGTCTATTCCCTTTCTTTAAAAGATGAAAGAGGTGCAGCTGATGGATAAACAACAGAATCATTTGTTCATCAAATGTTCAAACTGAGCTACATGATGTAGTATCTGAGTCTGGTCCTTTTAGTTAGCATCAATATTTGGAGGAATAGTTTAATGTTTGTATGATTACAGGAGGTTTCCTTAACACAGTACTCATCAACAGCCTCATTAAAATCAAAGCCTGGGACTCTGTGGCTGTGCAAACACCCAGAAGAGGAGATGTGCTGGAGTTTCTGTGACATCCCCAGGGACTGCACCACCGGTATTGACTTCACATGAAGGCTCTGGGATGGTGCAGTGATGGACGGTGGAGTAAAACCCTGGGAGAGATGGATGGACATGATTAAGTGTTTACTGGCCAGCAGGCAGTGCCTTTTCCTATCCTCTTAGGTCCCAATCCACAGATGATATGCTGTTACCACTTTTAGCTCCAGGGTTGGTCGTTAAACTCAGGCAGAAGGAGCTGATATATTTAGGACCAGAGGTCTCCAGTTCGTTGCTTGTTTATCTCCAGGCTGCAGTCTGACATTGTTACAATATTAAGGCCTAAATAAACAGCAGTCCTGAATATTTAATTTGCAAACCCATTTTATTCAAATACCTTAAATCTCCAAAGTTTTCAGCTAGTTTGTTTGTTTCCTTGGGGAATTTACAATTTCCCTTGAGATTGTGGTCTGTTGTTATTCTTTCCAAAGGAAATATAGAAATCATATTTTAACCTGAAAGGGTTTTATCCTCCCTTCATGTTCTGTTTAATGTTTTTTTAGTTGAATAGTGTGAACTTTTTCTAGACACATTTCTGGGATTTATGCATTAATATCAGACTCCAGGTGGAGAGGCTTTTTATCAGATAAGCAAACCTGGGAGAAAGTCCTGAATGTTAACACTGAGGATGGAGATGGTATGGCACTTTTTCTTTGAGCAAATCTGATTGCATTTCAATGACAGAGAAGATAGAATACTTTTATTTTATTCACTCATTCTATTACTCCCACAATAAGCTATATAAGCTCAGTAAAAAGTTTCTGAGATGTGGAAAAATTTGATAGCAAGGTGTGCTAAGGAGCAATGGACATATTTTGTAGTTTGCTCCTGCTTGATATTAAGGTGGCCAAGATTCTTAAGAGTGCTTTCAGATCCTGCAGATCAATATTCTGCTAGGTTCTGATTTTAGTTGAGTTGATGGTACTGCTATCAATGCCTTGCAATATAGCAAGAAGTCTCTCTGGAATGAAGCATGTGGGCTTCACTCAGAGAATATTCAACTTATTTTTCAGCCCCTGACATCAGCTGATAAGGCATTGCTGGTGCTTGTCTCATTATGTCTGATTTTATGATACAGCATCAAGATTTAATTTCACAGAGGATTTTTTTATTTCCTGAAGGAGAGAATAGTATAGAGTTTCATGTTAGAAGCAACAGGCCAGATCTGCCCTGGCTACAGTAAACAGCCATGGATGATACTTGTGTAATCCACAAAAACATAAAGAAAACTGCACCCCTTTCACCTTTGTTGCACCCTTTTAGTTAAACATAGCTTACAACTAATGTAGAGCATTTATCTGATTTGATTGGAGCTAAGTAGATAACTCTTGGTGAACACTAAATTAATGCAGTGTTTAATTGGTATTTCCTACTCAGGAGAGGGCTGTGAACTGCCATCATTTCATTCCTCAGAGTTGCTATTCAAAGCCAGTTTTCTGGCACTTCTGGAATCAATGAATTTGGGAGGAAAGCTACATCTGAAACGTTACCCCAGTGCTGCTCTCCAAGTGAAGTTATATGAGGTTCCCTCAGACCAACAGTCTTTCTGGCACTCCTAATATTATTCTTTGTAAAACCTGCTTTCCACAGTTCTGTGCCCAAAATGCATTTTGGGCACTAAAACAGATAGAAATGGTCAATTGCCAATGCCTCAGAAATGCTGGATAAGCCAGTGACTGAATATTCATAGCAGCCTTCTTTTCCTTCTTTTGCACTGTGTATCTTTTTGCAATAAAAAATGTGTTACTACTTTATTTGCTGACATTCCCTAGTGACATGTCAGTGGTTCTGGGAACAAAAGCCTTTAAGAATCTTGGTGTGCTTTTCTGTCACCTGAAAATTCAGAACTACGAAGTCTTTGCCCAGACAGCCTGGCTTGTTGTCTATTGTCACTTGCTTCCATTTATCTAACAAATGCTGCCATTCCTTAGGTTTGTCACAGACTCTGCTTCAGTTTCCTTTCACCCTATGATGGGACTTGCAGCTCCATCACAGAACTGTTTAACAGATTGCTCAGCTTCATTTCTCACTCCCTTGTCCACACAGTGTGGGGGGAATGTTTCTGATCCATTTTGCCTGCAAGGGACTGGAGCAAAGATGTTTTTGTCATAAAGAAGTACTTCTGTCAGCCTTCCTGTTGAGACTGAACTGGGTGGCTCTTCTCAGGTGTGCCCCAGCCTGCATGATTTCAACTCCTTTCCACCTGACCTGCCATTTCTTTAGTGATGTTCAGGTGTCAATGCTGGATTTTATTTTATTTTATTTTATTTTATTTTATTTTATTTTATTTTATTTTATTTTATTTTATTTTATTTTATTTTATTTTATTTTATATTATTTTATTTTTCTGTGCAGCTCTGTCTTGATTTCTTTTTCACAGTCATTCTTCCACATTGTAAACTTGATGATGCCTGGAAAATTCATTTTTTTCAAGCCTGCTCTGAAATTTCTTTGGAAATACTGCATTGTGTATGTAATTACACCTTCTTCCTCAAGATCACTCAGTAATTTATACCCCTCTAGGAGTTATTTCTCTGGGAAATCATGGTTGCTTGACCAGCTCAGTTTTACTATGTGCTACAGAAGAATTTGCTACCATAAAACTCCACAGTAAAGCATAAATAAAAAGCTGATTAGTCCAAGGATAGCTGGAAACTTTATACAAATTCAAGTAGTATGCCAACAGTACATAGCATGATGTAAAATGTACCCAAGCTATTCTGGTATCTTCTACCCCTACAGTAGAAACAATGGCAAATATTGTATTAAACTCTTCAAGAGCTTCAGCCATTTCACCTTTTTGAAGGGTGTGTTTTGGAAGCCCCCTGTGTCCTGCAGCAAGGCAGCTTGCTTATGGCAAACTGGGTTTTAGCTTTTCTCTAAAAGCCATCCATGTTTTACAGTCAATTTTTAACTGAAACCGTGGTATTTTCACTACATCAGACTAGTTAAAGCATTTAAGAGCAGACAGAAGAAACTGAGTGACATTCTGCTAAATGTGCCAGTAACTTTATCTTTTCATGCACACATCCAAAGAAAAGATTTTAAAGGAGCTGGAGAGCTCCCACAGAATGTGATGTGTTTTGGACAATTGTCCTATTGTTATCCCAGCAGTTGGAGAGGATTGAATTTGATTTGTTGGGAGGTGTTTGGCAGTGACTCTTGATGTGATTCTTAGGGGAGGTGTTATGGTCTAATGGTCTATGGCCCCAGGAGCTCTGCCTGCTCCTCCTGGCACAGCAAGAGCCCCAGCTCACATCTCCTGAAGCTCCAGAAGAAGGAAAGCTGTGAATGGGATGTGAAGGAATGCTCCTTGGCTGTGGAAGAAAATGACAGAGTAAAGTTCACAAGTCTTCCAGAAATGGTGGGAATATTAGTTTATTTCCTATACTTTCTGCAAAGACTCAGAGAATTTCAAAGGAGGAAAAGACAGCTGCAAATATTACACCGAACTGGAGAATAGTGATAAGAAACTGATAGAAGAATTTGACCTCCAGCTGCAATTTGAGGTTGCTTGCAGAAATCCTCGTGAATTCCAATTCCTTTCCTCGAGCTAAAGGAGGTACATGGATTAGGAAGCATTATTTCTGTAGGCAAAGGAAGAAAACCTTGCTGCTGCCTGTGTTTAGCTCTCTCTTTTATTATTCCTCCACCATTTCCTTTTCTTCAGTGATGCATCACCTCTCCAGGTAATAAATCATAGAATCTTAGTGGATAATGTCTTCATTTTGCATGGCAAACACATGCCATAAATCTAGGTGAAGCTTAATAATTGGTATATGACATCTTTTTTCCTGTGAATGGCAGAGACAGAGGATCCCATTCCACTCTACTTTCCCACTGGCAGAGACAAAACCTGTTGATCAGCTATTTGAGTACTGCAGTGATTGAGATAAATGCTCAAAAAAAAAAAAGCTAGGAGAAAGAGACACTAATACAGGCCTGGCCACTTCCCAAAATCCTACTGGAAAACTCCACATTGGTCAATATTTCTAGAAGAGGATGGCACTGGAAACACTTGGAAACACTTGGAAACACTTGGAAACCTTTGTACCTTGTCACTACTCATGTTCCAGCGCTGATCCAGTTCTGTCTCAGAGCTGTCCTTTTCTGGCACTGGTATTGTCCTGGAAACCTCCTGGTCTTGCTTTACCTGGAGCACTGCTGGACATGATGATGCTTCTGCAGGGCCAGCGGGCCAGGTAAGAAAGGAGTGTAAGGATTCACAGTGCTCTGGAATGGACTGCTCTGATTCTAGAGTTGACTAGACTAGTACAAGCACTTTCCTAAAGAGATGGCATCTCCATGCTCTTTGTTGCACCCTGACTGCTTGGGATATGTTGGCAGCCAGATGCCCTTTGTGGTGTGAAGTGCCAGATCACAGAGCCATAAGCTCCCAAAGCTGAACTGACAGCTCTGAAACAAAGGCAACAGAAATTTTCTATGAGCAGGAGTAGTAGTGTGAGGCCCATCAAATGTAAGGCAATTACAGTGCAAGCTAATGAAATCAGATGCCAGCTTTGCTGATATAACTAGTTTCACAACCTCTAGCCTTCCTAGCATAACACAGAATAATTCATAATGAGACTGCACAGAACTCTTTCAATTAGATTGCAGCAGTGGAGCGAGTTATTTTAGCTAGGCAGAAGCATGCAAAGCCTGTAGGCTCAAACACATGGTAATTGAATAAATAGACTCAGGCTTTTGCTATCACACAAAGGAAATAAGATGTAAGAGTCTTCCTCTAGAAGACACCCATTCAGCTGAAATCATCTGCCTGCACTCCATTCAAAAATCACACTTCTGGATGAGGGGACAGGTTGCCATTTCTCAGAAAAGCTCTCAGTAGTGAGGATGCCTTCAAGTGAATGTTGGGAGTGCAGCTGTAACTTTCAGATGGTGCAAATGTCAAGAATGCCTGCAACACTTTAAAAACAAAAAAAAAAGGAATGCTAATCAGTAAGCAGGGATTCTGAAGGCAAGATCTTTCATGGATACAATCTTTATTAAAGGTGATATTTCAGCATTTCAGGCAAGTATCTGTGTTATCACATGAACCCAGTAAAGCACAGGCATTTGTGTTTCTGTGTGGGTTTTTTGTATCTCCACACCATCATCTGCAGCCTTCCTGCTGAGGGGATTTGGAACAGCAGCCAAACATCACAGCACCTCAATGTTTCTGGCCCACTGCCATAGTGCATGGAAGGTTCTTCCTGTCTTCATGGTGGTTTTTGCTCTTTCCTGATAGTAACTACTTCTAGGATTGAGTTTAAGTCACCTTATCTTTCCCATTGGGATAGGAATTCTTTCCCATGCTTTCCCAGACAAATTGCTTCAGTCAAGCATCTTTGATCCAGGGCTTTTATTCCAGGCTTCAAAATGCTTTCAAACAGCAACTCATAGATGAACATATTGGCATAGTTGATTCCTGGCTTGCTAATGGATTTAAGGAGAACAAGAAGAGAACAAATTCAGGGCTCCATAGAAGAAGAAGTCCTTAAATGTTCTTCCCTGACTGCAGTGTTATACTGGAGAGGAAGCAGGAGTAGTGTTGATTATAACAGTCTTACACTGTTTTGCAGAAATTATCTATATCCTTCTCTCCAGTGGACAAAGCAGCATTGCACAGGGAAAGAAAAGTGTGATCAATTTGCAAGGAAACTCATGGGACTTTCAGTTTTGGCTCCAAAAAGAGAGAACAAATTATTTTAGCTTCTAGGTTTGAATAAGAATTGCTTATAGTGAAAGAGATTTTACAGCCCATTAAGTTCAGTCAGTACAAAATGAACTTAACTGGCCAGATTGACACCTGGAGAATACACCTTGTGCTAGAGGGAATCTTCATCTGTGTAAAGTTGATGCAGCTAATTCTGTTATCTCTTGCTTTGGATTTGACACCTGTGAAGCTTTTGCTGCTGGAGCTACATTTTCTGGGTGATTTGGAAGAGGCTGAGACCATAGGAAATGAAGGAAGGGTCGAAGGAGAATCAATTCTATTCTGCTATGTCCCATAGTCATGAGCAAAATAGGCAGACAGGAGCACAAGGCTTACACTCAGTATCCCACAGCTCCAGAGACATGCAGATCCTAAACATTACTCCTCTGATGATCCAACCTGAGCCATGAAGGTTGTGCTACATCCAGTCCTTTTGATACTCCTGTTTTCTTAATTATTCTGAAGAACAGACAAGGGCTAATGTCCTTTCCCTGATAGAAATGGCATATGACAAACTGATGTTGTAAATTTGAGATCCAGGCACTGAGAAGAGGATGAGAAGGCAGATTTCTTGTGTAGAAAAGAAAATCCTAACTCTGCTCTGCTCTTAAAATAAAAAATGAAAAAAAAAAATCCTGCCTGAAAGTGATCCAGAATATTATGTCCTTCACAGGAATGAAGAATTATGAAGTTCAACTCAAGTGTTGACAGAACAGTTTATCACAAGGTAAGCCACTTTCTTTAGATAACTCTTGCTTTTTAAATTCCTACGCTTGCAATTATTTTCCTTTTGAGGACATTTAAAAATAAACTATCAAACATTTCCAAAATGACAAGATCCTGAATCTGCAATTGTATGCAATAATATTTAGCCAATACATAGAATAAAATTTCCATCTACCATAGAGTTAAGGGGTAGAGTATGAAACTGGCCGTGCACATGGCCAAAGTCAAAAGCCCCCAGAATGAGTCCTATGGCAATCTAAATTTTTTTCCAGAAAATTTGTTGCCTTGCATGTCTAAAGCATCAATCACAGTGTCTGATGCCACCTCATAGAGAATTTCCCTTTTAATTTCTTTGCTGTGATGTGGGATTATCTTTACAACAGTAGTTGTGGCTATTTGTAAATTGTTGTATAAAAATAAAGGGGATGTAAGTGACAGACAATGAAGTCTGGCAACACAACTTCTCCCATCACTCAGAATTTGACAGACATTGCACCAAGTCCTGCACTCAGCTGACAGGATCCCTCATTATTTGGTCTTTGAAATTTGTAGTGCATTATCATGGTGCCAAATTGACTGTTTTTTCCAAAAATAAGGAACCAGGAAAGCTGGTTATTTCTTCCATATATTGTTTGGCACCCTTTTGTATGGTTTTTTTATTCAGTCACAAAGGGAAGTCCTAGAATTCGAGTGTTTTGATTGTGAACTTAGGTAAGAAGTTTTCATCTACTTATGATACTTCCATGGGGACAAAGGAGTCATCCAAAGTGCTTGGAGCAGCCACTGAGCACCAGTTTTCAAACGCAGACTGAAGTTGTGTAGTTCGTTCTGCCGAAAGCAGAAGCCAGATTTGATTACTGGCTGGACTCAGAACTGCACACAGGGAACCAAGGATGCATCACTTCTGAGTGCTTTGTTTGGGAGACAATTTTTACTTGTGCACAGATGTAAAGGCAGAACTCCCAGTCAGACTAAAATGGAAAGGGACTATGGGATGCTCATCCCTGGAAGTGTCCAAGGCCAGGTTGGATGGGGCTCTGAGAAGCTTGGTCTAGTGGAAGATGTCCCTGCCCATGGCTTGGGAACTTGGAACAAGATGACCTCAAAGGTCCTTTCCAATCCAAATCATTCTATGATTCTATGATTATTTCCATTGACTGTAACTCAGACATTTATATTCTCTTTTTTTTGTCTCATGGCCTTCCCTTTTGAAGAATTGATTTCAATAAGGGAAGCAGTACCAAGAGAAGATTGGCTGTATTGAATTCACATTGAACTGATTAAAAAACATGGAACTTATTAGAAAAATAAACATATTTCCTTTTTCATTATACAATATTTCACAACAAATTTATTCGTTTACTATAACGTCTAAGTAAATATGATGGGGAATATTATTAAACATGATTGCAGAATAATTTTGGAAGCTGGAAAACATGTTTTTATGTGTGCAATACAGTTTACAATTAAATATGTCTTTTTATGAAAGTGTTCATATAGTTTTTCACCTTCTGTAACAAAGAATGAATGTGAGGATAGTCTAAATCTTCATAAAGGAGCCAATTTTGTTAAGATTTTTCCAGATTATTGTAATATCCTAACTACTGAAGAAAATCTATATAAGGATAATTTGGACAATAATCAAGTGACAGTCTGAACAGACAGCTACTGATGACCATTTCCAGGGTGCAGAGCTGTGGTTCAGGCACTGAGATGACAATCCTTTTTGCAGCTTTCAGGGTAAGTAACTAAAGATCAGGAATGGGAACAGCTGTTTCATCGTTCCAGTTTGTTCCTTTGACTTTCTGTAGCTTTTCCATTGCTGAGACTGTTACTGGTTATTAGCTGATACAATTAGACTGGGGAGATGAGACTTTGCTGGTGAAGAAAGCGTAAAGAATTGAACTGACACAGTCATACCAGCAGTGTGGAGGCTGCACTGGCTCCTGCCTGGTTGTAGGTTGTGCTGTAATATTACAGATGCCTTGTTTTGATGCAGGGAAATTAGATCAGTGCCCAGGGGCCCCACCACAGAACTGTGAAACAACACAGTGTTCCATGTCTCTGTACCAAGGATGGTACTCACTCTGCAGAGAGACTGAACTGCTACAAGTGTTAAACCAGAAGAAAAATATCATCCCTGCACTGACAAAAATTCAGGCAATGTTCTACAGCCAGTGCTATGTTCTTATTGCTTTTAATAGTTCAATTTTGGATTTTTCAGGATTTAACACAGTGTTTGGAGCCTCAGAAGCAAACTGTTCCCAAATATCTGTGCTTCAGGCACAGGCTGTGATTCTTGGGGCTGTTCTGTGCAGACTTTGATGGTCCTGGTGGGTTCCTTCCATCTCAGGCTGTTCTATGATTCTCTATGGTACTGAGCCAAGATCTGCACACACTCAGGTGTAGAGTGGGGTCCTGAACCTCTGTGGGTGATGGCCACAGGCACCACTCATTTACAGGCACTGCAGAGCAGCTGCTGGGCTGTGCAGCTGAGCCCAGCAGTGCCCTGCTGGAGCTGGTTCTGTGAACTGGGGCACAAAGGCTTCTCTGAAGACAGCTGTTAGGAACTGCTGCCCTCTAAGCAATGCCTTGGTTTAATAGCTGGAGTCTTCAGTTAAAATGTCTGTCTAGGTGCTTTCTCAGTGGTAGGAGAACTTGCCCTTGGTTACATTTTTCCTAGAGACTTTCCCAAGACTGCTTAATGCCTTTCTCTTCAGACTGTAGGGCCAGACACTTTGCTGACATAACCCTGACCATTTTCTCTGATGTAGAAGGACCTTTTAGGGATTTGGACCAGCTGAAAAAATTATGTATAACTTTACCACCAATACTTGTTTTATACATATATGTGCATGCATTAGCAATTCAGACCCAAACATTCCTTCATAAAATGCTTGCAATCATGAGTCTTGAGTCTATTTTGTATCTTCTTCACTTTGGCCCTTCACTAGTGAGTGCCTGCATGCAATCCTACCAACTTAAAAATTCCTACAGTCTGCTATATACCAGGCTTGGAACATCCATTATCATTAGAAGATAAATAAGGCCTGAAAAAGTGCCTTTTCTTCCACATTGTAAGTATTTTTTCCATCATTACAACTAGGTGCTGAAGTTTGCTAGTTCAGAGCAGTAATACACATTCTGCACATATGAGTGATGTGGGAAATGGGGAAAATCAGACTAATTTAACCTCTTTCCTAATTTATTCTAAAACCAGAGAGTTATTTAGTGAAATTAAGTTTCAGGTTGGAGAGAAGAACACTTGCTCTGCATAGGCAAATGACAGCATATACTACAGATTTAATTAAAGAGAACAGAGATAAGTACTGCATTGTATGCTAAAGTAATGTTTACTATAGCAACTGATTACTCTGCAGACAGCTTGTTATTTTCTTTTCCAATTTAAAGTGAAGATAAGAGATATAGAAGGATGATAAATATTCGATCTGAATTGTACCTTTTAGGGAGGTGACTGAAACATATTGGGAACACTTATATAAGAAATAAAGCTACAAAATCCTTGGGCAATATAAATTGACCTATTTCCATTTGACATTACTGAGTGTTGTTTTATACCAGTTGAGGAGCTACCTCCCAGGAGAGCTCATAAAAACTTTTGTACCTTCAAACCTTTCTGTGAAGAGCTGGACTTTTTAGATCAGTGTGCAATGGCCTGATAAATCATCCATTCTTTTTTCTGAGAAAGTGAGGGAGAAGTGATTTGAAACAGTGCTGTTGTTCTCTGGAAGAAAGCTGCATGACATAACAAAGAGATGGTAACCAAATAGTGGTCAGTCCTCATTCTGTCAGAGCCTCCACCTTTGCCATTGCTGCAGTTGCTGTACAATGTCCCCTCCCCTGTTTTTTTCCGGTGGTTGGTTACAGGTGCTCTAAGAGAGGCTTTCAGCTGAGAGAGGAAATGGAGAAACAATTCTGTTCCAGAGCCATTATATGACTTTGGCAAACTGTGTGCCTGAATTGCTGCATCAACATGTTCCTTCCAAGCTACCCTATCTCATTCCACTATCCTTTTCTTTCTGAAAGGCAGGATTGCTCTTGGTGAGAAGTTGCCTGGTGTTTAAATTCAATTGATTTGCACAGGAGCATTGCCTCTGCCGTGGACTGCTCATGTTTCACTCCATGGCAGGGTTATTGTGGCCAGCTTAGAGCTGGCTAAATACAAAATAGGGATAACAAAGCTTAATTGTTACCAAATCATCCAGGAATAGGTAGGGCTCCAGCTTTGCAGCTCCACAAGGTGATGGTGGTGGTGGTAGGAAACAGCTAAAGTCAGCAGTGGGAAAGCAGCCCCTAATCCTGATGCAGCAGGAGTTTCAGGATCCTGCAAGGAGCCATGAGGTTCAGGTCCTTTGGGAGGGACAGTGCACTGCTGGCTCTGTGCACTCCTCTCAGAGCCATGCACCAAGCACTCCCTGAAATCCAGAGTGTTCCAAGCATTCAACTCACGTTTCCAGTGGAGCAGAGCAAAGCCAGACTTTACATGTGTCAGATTTATCCAAGAATAAAACCAGATTATGTGAGCCTCATTATTCTTTTGTTGTTATTATTTTTAACGTGTATGTATTGCATTTAATTGTGGCATGAGCTGATGCTAACTACTTCCAAATAGCCTTTTTAACTAGGAAGTTTATGTTGTATTTTATTAATGCAATAGGTTCTGACTTTCCAAGTTTCCCCAAAATGAAACAATTTTCTTTTCAAGTGTACATCACTGAAGTCAAAGAGACATAATATTCCCAACTGTATAAAACAGCCTGTGGCAACTAGGTTAGAGCTGTCAGTTTTACACATGGGGTGCCTGACAAACATATTATACATACAATTCAAGGCTGACCTTATACTGCACCTGAATTTAAATCTGTGTGCTGCACAATGTTTTATGTCCTAAATAGGCTGTTAACACCCTCTTGCAGCCCTTCCCGTTATAATGGGCTATAACTGCAAACTCTGTATTGTCATGAGCAGCAGCCAGACAGTAACACCATAAAATTAGTTAATTTTAACATAAAGATGCCAAATCAATGCTGCATACATTTGAAAAATACATTTTCTTTTAGGTAGTTGAGTGCTTGCAGATAAGAAGAATGTTCCATAAAAATTCACTGTGTTTCCCAGTGTTTTAAAGTGTGTGGTGTCTCCAAAACACATGGGATAAGAAAATGGCAAACATAAAGGACTGAGGACCTTTAAGACAAGTTCAGTTTTGAAAGAAGCACAGATCATTTCAAAGAATTTTTATTCCAAATGTTGCTGTAAGGACAACTGTGTAGAGTGGGGAAGTACTAATGATCTCTCTGGACCATGGTGACAGGATAGACCTTCTCTCAGGAGCCTCTGCAAGTCCTGTGAAGGCACTTCATGGGCAGTAGGCTACAAGTGGTCACTCTTGTAGAGGGGGGCTCTTGTTCATGGAATGTGGAACACATTTTGCCAACCTCTCCTACCTGGAGTATCCAGGGGGGTTTACTCACATTTCTTAATCCATCTGTGAGAGAATCTCCCTAAACTAGAAATTGCTGTTTCTACTAGTTTGGAGATGCTGAGATATTAGCCAGTGCTTTCAAAGAGTGTAGCAGAGTAATTTGTCAAAACTCCTGGTGACTTCAGCAGGGTAGAATTTCTGCTGTAACTAATGAGAGCACGGACGTGCCCACAGAGCCAACCTGCAGTGCTTCCTCTGCTCGTGTGCTGGGGAAGGAAAAATCTAATTCCTCTCTTATTATGACTGGAAGATTTTCAAAGTCTTTGCAAGGGATGGTGTGACTGCAGCCAGTGCAGGAGGCAGGGGGAGGTGGCAACAGGGAGGATCTGAGGAATACACTAAATCTCAGTGTAAACTTCTGTAGGGTGTGTAGGAGGCTAAAGAGGGAGGTGAGATGTTGAGACCGATCCTTTGCATCTCTTGACTCTCTCTGCCTGTCCCCCCTTACACACCAACCTCAGGCAGTAAGCTTTCAAAGCTTAAATGTGGATTCAACTTGTCTCCAAAATGGATTCTTCCCACCTGTGGTCACAGAGGGAAACTGTTTGGAGTGGGTTTAGGATGTTTGTTATATAAAATTTCGGCACTCCTTGTCCTGACTGCACTGCCCCACATGCAGTTCATTGTGTCACATAGACAAAACAGGGGAAGGACTAGAGAGTGCTTCAGGCTCTAAGTGTTATTAACCCTGCTTAGTACCAGTGCATCCCTTCCTGCTGAGTAAACAGGAATATGGGGGGAATCATGGAATCAAAGGGGTCCATCTGCCTACTCAGTCCTCTGGCCTCTCCCTCTCAGGAAGTCTGGTCCAGTGCTGTAACACTGCACCCTCAGCTGCTGTGTCCTTGCTCAGAGTCCAAAGCAGTTCTGGGGTTTGCTTTACAGCACTGTCTCTTACCTTTCGTGTGCTTGTTGTTGCAGAGCTGTGCTGTTTGCATGGCAAGTTACCCCTATATTCCTGCTCAGAGGACAAAAAAGAAATAATTATCCAGCCAAGCCAAGCTTGGGAGAGAGTCTGGAGCAAGGAGCCTGATTTCAGACTGACCCAGGCAGTGGGAAGGTTGAAATCAAGAGCCTGAGCTCTGTAAATCAGGCTTGCCTCTTTGGCCACCTTCCAATCCACAACAGGAACTGGCTGGGTCTGGCTTCCTGCCCTGTCTCTGTGAGCTCCTACCATGCCTGGCACCTTGAGCATCAATGGAGAAAAGACTGCTTTTCCTGGCATCAACAAATCCTTTTGGAAATGTTTTCAGGCATTTGGAAGAGCTGTTTGGAAGTATCCCATTTCAATCTGTAGATTCCCTTTGTTATTCTCCTACGTCCTCCTGTCAAGCACTAATAGGTACTGTTTCCTCTTAAATCCTTTGAAAGTAAAATCCTTAGGATTATTGGGTTTGTTTCTTTTGATTTGGGTAGTTGCCACTCATTGACTCATGTCAGACTTTAGAAAACTGCCTGGACTAGGGCACAGTGTAGCATGTATATTTTTATTGTTAATGAAATTATTTCACACCAGTGGTGCTTTGCTAGCAAACAGTAGTAATTCATTGACTGGATTAGTTTCTATAATTGATTGCCAACTTTCTTAACAAGCTTGTACTCTGAAACTTTAAAACTCCTCTCCCTCCTCTGGAGACATCTATCTTGTATGCATTATGAAATGGGTACAGCCTATTAAGGTATTCATCCCTGCTTGGATATGACAGATATTCTCAAAGGAACTAAACTCATTTCTGCACACTCTGCCAGAGACTTGAAGAAGTAAACTATAATTTGTCCTCCCTGAATAGCACTCCTTAGTTCAGTGCCTAAGCTGGATCACATTCCCATGAATTTTGCCCATGGATGTTTATCTATGGACCCAAAGCCGTATGGATTTATTTTCATAATATACAAATCATTTTGTAGATAATGTTGGAAACAAACATTTTATTACTGATTTCCTATAAATTAGACAATGTCATTGACAAAAATTTGACTAGTTACACAGATTCTATTACAGTTTTGCATATTGACTTTTAATTATGCACTGTTTAATCAAACAAATAACAATGTCTTTCCCATCAAATGATAGGTAAAGTATGCAGTCTCTATCATGACACATTTTCTTAGCTCATCCTCTAGATTTTGTGAGTTGAATGAAAAATGTGTGTTGAAAAGTAAGAAGGAAGCCTCTAATGCTTTGTTGAAGATGGGTTAGATTTTTGGTACTGATTTAACAGGCACAGGCAATTGAACTGTTTAAACTTGGCCCATATGTCACAAAGAGAGATTTTTTTCAAGGTGCCCTTATGCTGCATATCCTTCTTTAGGAATTCACTTTCATAGGCTGAGGTTTTGGTTCAGGACAGGAAGTTTTTATCTGTTTTCTGTGATCAAAGAGATAAAATACACTGGTTGTTAAGCATCAGTTCTCCTGTTAAGATTAGCATGCTACTGTTCACAGACATGTCCTAACCCTCAGTGTTAGTGGGTAAAAGGCAGGAAAGTGTAAGCAATTCCTTTTGGGCTTTTTAATCCAAGCAGGGCTGTTTAAACAGCTTTTCCTCTGGGTCAGATGAACACTTAAGCAAAGTCCTGGTACTGCCTCTCAGAGAAGAGACTTTGTCCCTAGAGGTGGGCAGACATTGAGATCAAGGTCTGTTGACTGCCCCAAGTGTGAATAGGCTGGTGGCTGCTGAATCCCAGTCCAAGTGTCCCTCAGAACATCTGAGCTTGCTGCTCTGAAGCCCAAAGCCATGAGATGATCCAGGTCAGTGCTTCTCTGCATGCTCTTGGCCTAATTCTGACCCAGAGATATTCCCTGTCTGCAGGACGGGTGGGAGAAGTCACAAATGCAGAGAAAATACTTCTGGTAGCCCTTCTGAAAGTGGTAGAAGTCATAAGCATATTACCTTTCAAAACAGCCATCAGTTTTTGTGGTTTCTAGCTTGCTTTTGCTCATCCCAAGCTTCCTCTTGAGCTCACTGTTTCCCTGTAACAACTGTAATTCCTCAAGCCATTCCTAAACTACACTTTAAAAGCACAAATAAAATGAAACTATTATGAGAATATTATTCACATATGAAACTGTGGCCTGAACAACTTTCCATGTGTTTTATTTTTTAATTAATCTGAAAGCTTCCAGAGCTTATTTTAAAGAGTCCAGTTTATAGACACATGCACCCAGTGCAGCAGCCTGTGCTAAGGAATATGTTTAGAATATATGCATGGACTTGTTTTATTGTCATATAAAGTATAAATGTTGTTTTCTCCAGGTTGTAGTATCATGATTCTAAAAACTGAAGACAAAGGGTTCTGTACTAAAATGCTGCCAACAGAATGAACAATAGTTATTAGTACTTAAACTTTTTTTATTAGAGTATTAAAAATACTTATCTCTGCTCACCTCTGCATGACGTTGGGGGAGAGGGGGGAATGAGGAGTCCTAAAACATTTGCATTTGCTGTTCTGTGAAATGCACAACTATTTTCCATCGCTCTCATTGCCAAGCAACTTGGTAGCAATGAATTCTTTGAAAAGTAACCATTTTCTTCAAGTGGCAGAGCTGTTCCTTTAGCAACTCCTTCTATTAGAAAGTTACTCACACTTAAAACCGTAGGAGAGAGATTTGCCAAACCTCCCTTTTAAAGAGAAAGTCAGCCTGTAGACATAGTGGGTGGGTATTCACACCCTTTAATTTTAATTTTAAGTTTCCATTGAAATCAAGTCCTGACCTTCCAGAGTCAGAATTTTCTCGGTGCTAAGGGGGTTATGCAGGCAGTTTGTTGAGACAATTGATAAGTTAGCTGTTGCCAACTGCTTGTTAATTTGCTATTAATAATTGTTCTTGAATAACTCCAGGACAAATGCAAGAAGTGTAATATAATTCTTGTTCAATATAATTCTTGTCTGGAATTAAGCCCCTGCTGCAGTCTCTGGTCCCACAGGGAGCACAAAGTCAGTATCCAAATTCAGATGTGTACCTGCCATGAGACATGCACTGCCTGCCTCCAAGAGATGCACAAGCCACAGAGAGCTGAGGATTAGCCAGATACACAATATATTTTTATTCTAGCACTGCAGCATATGCATGTGGGCCCAGGGTCCCAAGTTTAGCCCTGACAGCCAGCTAACTTGGGCAGGTTCAGGGCATCCAGTGAGAACAGCTGTCCTGGGGCTAATGAAGAAGTCTCCAAGAACTGGCACTTGCATACCTAATAGTTTCCTGGATGTACAGCACAGGTGCATTGAAGCATTTGGGAACTGGAAACCCTTGGGTTTGGCTGTGCTTTTCTGAAGGTGGCAGCTTATCTGTGCTTCTACATACAACAAAAAACAATGGAAATTTCTTCAGAAGTGGGCTCGAGAGGCTGCCTCGTAGCTCCAGCAGAGATATATCCCACTTTTCCTTATTGACCTTTAATATAGCTTCCCTGGCACTCTGCAATCAATGTAATCTTTTCACTATGATCATAATGGCCATTGTCCTGGAGACAACAGATAGAAGTGGAAGCAATATTAAATTAGAAAAATAGCTGAAGGATTTCTTTGTTTTCTTTATGGATTTCTCATGAGTTTTTTCTCTCTCTCTTTGTTCTTTCCCTGGAGTCAAAAATATTTTTACGCTGAAGCAAATGGTTGGCCCCATTAATATTGCACTTTCCTCTGTTCCAGTACGTTGCCAACAGTAAGGTGTTATTTAGGGAAAAATATAAATGCATAATAAACAGATCTATACAATCATTACTGAACTAAAATAGCAGTTAGGAAAGTATTTTTATTGTGAAAAATGGCTCTGTAAGACTTGCTGGCTATTTGTAATGTTGCAATGTAACTCAGATAAATTGGTGCCCAGGAGTGTGACATTTCAAAAGCTTGAAAATACACTACATTTTTCTGGGCCGCCATTTTTGTAATTCTGTGAGGTATTTTGCAGGAGCAAGAAGCAATTCCTCTATGCCCAGGCAGTTCAATTAGAGTGTTGTAGATGTTGTCAGAAAGGCTCAAACATGAGAGCCCCTGAGCAACAGTTGCGATTACGTGAAGTATCCTGTGCCCCTTCTCCCTGGTAATTGACATTTCTGGTCATTTGTGTGCAATGTTATTAAATAACTTTTTAAGTAATGACTCATTTTTCTTGTAAACTTTGTATGAAAAACCCTCCCATTTGGGGTTAGACATGCATTTTTTAGTAAAAATAGGTTAATAGATGAAAACTCCCGCAGGGACAAAGGCTCTTTTTTCTATTAAGTATTTCTACTGACATAAGTAAAAGTTCACCAGATGCTGGAGATGGATGTAGGATATCCAAAATCCATAGTGAATTCGGGCTGTGGAGTAAGAAGGGGAGAAGCAGATCAGGCTGACATGGCTGACCTGGGATTAAATAGCAACCCCAGCTACCTGAAGGCTGGGCAAACAGCACTGCACTTTAGAGGCAGAAATCAAGAGCTTTTGAGAGTTTGGATGTGCAGCCAAAAGCTGGATAAACTGTACAAACCACAGCAGGAGTGGAGCAATGGACTGGGGCAGGTGGTGCCTGGCCCTCTGTGTGCTGAGGCATTGCTCAGGGCTGCATTCACCCTGGTTCCCTGGACCTTCCCATCTCTGGTGTGCTTTGTGGCAGGGCTTTGACCCCTGTGTGCACCAGGCCATGGTGCAGGACCAGGGCTGCATCTGTGTCCTTGATCAGACACAGCCCCTGTGCCTCTGGGCAGCTCAGCATCTGCCCAGACCCTCTGCACAGACAAGTGGCAGCCGTGGGGGTTCAGTAATTCAGCTCCCCAGCAGCACAGGGGCACTGAACACATCACAGTTCACAGTCTGAGCAACTGGCTCCAGCTCCAACCCATGGAACCATCCCTGGGGATTGGGAGATGCAGCCCTTGGTCTGAGTGCTGAGCCTGCTTACAGGGCACCTGCTCTTATCTTCAATGCTGCCCCAGTTGCCTGAATAATTGCAGTCTTCAGAACTTTCCCTCATTGTTTCTTCACTGTCTTCATGTAAAAGAAAGATGATTTGTGCACATTTAGGAGTCATAGATTTGCTTCATGCTTCTGCTGCAGTTTTCAGACAATGGCCTTGATTTCCTTGCTCTGAAATGGGACAATAAGATGTTTTCTGATCTATCTATGTAGTTGCTTTGTAAGGACACGAACGTTTTTCTACTGTATGTGCATGCAATGCTCAACACAACAGGATGTTGATTTTCTAAAGCAAAGCACAAACTGTCTTTTTAACCTCCAGAGTCTTCTGAAGCCCAGAAGTGGGACTTATAGGTGAGCTGTGACAAGCCTATTCCTCTTAATTTTCTGATTTTCTACTAAGAGTTTGCACTGACTACTATGAAAAATGGTTGGTGACCAGTTGTCTAAAGTCCTCTTGATAACAAGCAACAGTATTATTTTTGCAATTTGGAAATTGATTCATTCTTGTGATGATCAGCCTTCATGGAGGTGTGACTTAAAAATCCATTTCCTAGTGATGATAAATAGCAGTCTGGATTTAAAGCCTTTGAAAATCTCTGTATGTGACTTAACACCAGGGGATGAGACAGCATGACAAGATGCAGACTTGGCATTTTAACCTCGAGGCTTAAATGTCATAATGCAGCATCACTTGGTGTTACTACTTAAGAGACACATGAAAGCTTAGAAAGTAAAACTATGGAGTGTGGTTTCAACAGTTTCAGGAATCAGAACATGTTATAACTCTTAGAACTACATTTGTGATGTTTCACATGGAATTACTTCATGTCCCATTAAGCAGCTGTTTTAGCTTATTTTTCTCATAGGTATCCACCCAAATGACATCAGCATCATTGTCTACATCAAAGCCAGTGCTAATACTGAGTTGGGAATTTGTTCTTAGGTATATCTTAGCAGGCTCTCCCTGTACATCCTGGTACAAAGAAAAGACTAAATCAAATGTCCTAATCACAGTTTCTGCTACTATGTGCTTTCTATCTCCACTTCCATTTGACCTGGAACATTCCCTTAGAGGAAAACATTACCATTTTCTGTTGACAGGAGCACAGTCATGAGGTCTGGAGGAGAAAAACAACAATTATTAAACAAGCACACATCAATTCCTATAATTGCTGCTATGTTAAATACATGGTGTACCACTTAAAAATCTGTTATTATAGGCTGCTGCTAAAGAGAGCAATAATTGTTATCATTGTGCTTGATAAATAATCATGAGATGAGGAGCTTGGAGAAACTTTCTAGTGCATGTGAAGGGTTAAATCAGATTTTACTCCCTAAATCCAATTCAAAAAAGAACAACTTGCTTTGTCTGGAATATATTCCAATTCACCTTCTAGAAATGATCTCACTTAGTCTCTCCACAGTGGTTCGGGATCAATTTGGGATCTGTATCTAAGTCCCTGTCTAGTGGGAGCTTCAGCAAAGGTCACAGAATATACAGACATTACCCTGCATCAGAAATAAAAACCAACCAAGCCACCAAACAAACAAATAAAAAAACTGCAACAGAATTCCACCAATAAAGTTATTCAGAGGATAATAGAACTGTGGAGAGGAGTTCTTATTGTTGTTATAATGATTGTGTCTGCAGTCTGTCAGATACTGACAGGCGCCTCTTTACCTTTGTAAAAGGGAAAAATAAATGATCAGATTGCCAAACCCATAGACTTTGATATCTGATCATGTCTAGACAGCCTCTGTCCCTGCCTTTTAAAGACAGCCGTCAAATGCTTTAAATGCTTTGCATCAATAATTTGAAATGCTGCTGTTTTCAAGACGTTGAACATTAATGTCACCTCCCCGGGTCCCAAGTGCCTGCCTCTTCTGCACTTGTTATTTTTAGGTAATAATGGATACTTGCTTCTGTTTATGTTTTAATAATCATGCAGAACCAGCAGCTTCAAAATGTGAATAAACTCACAAATTAATCAAGTGCAGAACAAAGCTGTTTTAAGTCTATGACAGCAGATAAAGTCGTTTGTGATGCATTATCTCTGCTCTGTGCTAAATACTCGTGCAAGCTGCAGAGATGGAAGAAAATTTTATTAGAAATCAAATTCTCTGGGACTTTTTACCAAACTGTAAAACTGGATTTTATACATTATACATGATCATTTAATGTAAGTCCTGAAATTTCAGAGGATTATTTAAGAGACTACAAGCTTTAGGGAATAAAGAGACAGAGCTGACAATGGAATTGCCCTTGTGATCAGAAGAAATCTTGGATAGGTTAGATGCCTTGCAGGCAGTCATAGTGCAAATTTCTCTCACTGGCAAATAGAATCTAAATCTTTGAGTAGAACTGAACTGTTTGTGGTTGAATTGTAATAAACTTCCTTTAGCTCAGCTGCTCACTTGTTGGGCATTTAAATTGTGTGATTGTGGGAAATAGCTGAATTATGTGCAGCAGTTTTGCATCAGCTCATCAATGCAGAAGGAACTGACCAGAGCTAGCATTCATTTCTTTTCATTTTTTTTATATTGGATATGGAAAAAAATATAGTTCTATATTGAGTTAACTATTCCTCTTGCTTCTGATTATTCTCAGATTACATTTAACTCTATCTTCTATCTGTTCAACAAATCTATGTCCCTAAAGCATTTATTAAAATAGCACGGGGTACAAACTGACATATTAATGCTGATAGATATGCAGAGATAGTGAGGGTTTTGAATGTAGCACATTGTAGATGTGAAGACCTCAGTACAGAAATGATCTCCTGAGTAAAATCTATGTGAGATATATAGGAGTTGCAACACAGAATATTGGCTTATTGCACTCCATAGATTTGAAACCATCTCTCTTGGATGGCAGTGGAAAACTTCAATATACTTACATGAATTATAAATGATGTCTGGTTCTCTTGTTGAAGTAGGTACTGTATGTTTTTCTAACATAGGCCCCTCAGCCTTTAAAAAGCTCCTTTGTATGTGCAAAGGGGAGAGATCTGCATTTGGAAACATTTACTGCTGTCAATACCTTTGTGTAAATTGTGTACTCTACTGGAAATATTTTTGTTTTAATTAGAAGTGCCACAGTTGTTCCCTTAAAGTCATGGCTTTTAAACAATTAGTTTGGTTATGGAATTGATCTGGAAGAAATAATGCTTGCAAAGATGCAGTGTACGAAACCAGAATTGATTCAAGGCGACAATTCCTAAATGGTTCAGACATTTTGGTGCCTCGAAATGAGCATCTTTTCTGTCAGCTCAGAAATATAATAATGCACAACAAGGCAGATCAAAGACAAGAAATCATCACTTTGCTTATCGGATTCTCAGCAGTGATACAATTTACATCCTCTTAGATGTCTTTGCATTTTTTTTATTGCAAAACAGTAAAACTGGAAGTGCCTATTGGCAGCCTGAGAAATTAACCCTTCATCATAATTACAGTAATGGCCTCAGGACTTGAATAGCTGGATAAAATTCTCAAGGATTTGGGACAGGATCTTTTAGATCCTACAGTGCCATGAAATTGGTGCTTTTTCTTAGCAGAAAGAAGAAGCGTTTCTGATTCTTTGGAGCATGTGAGGGGCCAGTTAATTCATCAGCCAGCAGAGCTTTGAAACTTTGCATGCACTTCCTTGGGGTTGGATCCAGATGACTTTTCCCATATTGAATAGTGCCGTAGACCCTTCACAGCCCTGGGTGAATTAAGTAATTTTGGTATAGTGAGGCAGGCTGAGAATCTGACTTAACTGAGGTGTTGCACCTGGGCAGAAATCTGCAAGTGGCTTCTTATTAAGCTGAAACCTGAAGATTTTGTCCTTTGTAGATCTCATCACATTGTCAGCTGGGGGAAGTGGCTGCTTGCAGTGCTGTATCCATAATTCCTGGAAAGCACTGCCCTCAATATGAAGACTCAGGCTGGGAATAATGGAACTGGTAGGCAAGGCACAAGCCCAACTACCCTAGCAAAGGTCAGTCAAGGGGAAAGGAAGCCTGGCAGGCTGCTTGATGTAAGAATTGCTTTATGCAAAAGTGACTTAATGGAAAATAGAATGCATTTCCTGAAAGATCTGATAAGGATGCAGTGAAAATGGTTATGTGTGCCAAGAACAGAAGGTGGTCTAGACTGGAGTGTGCCAGTGGGAATGACTTTTACTGTGTTTCAGGCCCATGCAAATGTGGGCAGACTGCAGCAAATCTGAAGGATATTTACAGGGCTTAAAGAGGATATTGTCAGAATTGGGTTGCTCTAGAAACTGTCTGGTTCAAGCCCTGGCAGTGCCTGCCATCCAGCTACTCCAAAAATAAATGTCAATCACAAACCTAATTAATTTCCCTGTCTGATGGCACAACTTGGGTCATTATCATTGATCACAGTGCAAGACTTGCACTAAAGAGTGTGTGAAGAGCATCCTGGTAAAGAGTGTGAGCAGTTCAGTGGCAGAGGGACAGTGAGACTGCACAGGAACGTGCCCAGAGTCACCTGTGCAAGGGGTGCTCACAGAGTGAAGGAAAGGACACAGACTAAAAACCAACCTGAAGTCTTTCAAAGAACCACAAGCTTCAAAAGGATGCCTAACAGAATTTGGGAAGAAAAACAGAGCCAAATAAGGAGAAAGTTGTCTGTAACATTACATTATCTAAGCTCTGGCAGAGCACTTTTTCATCACAGATCTCAAAGCATCTTAAAACCAGATTTAAATATCATTATTTCTGTTGCATAGCTTGGGAAACTCAGAGAAAGAGGAAATTCTACTTACCTATTCTCATTCAAAGCTGAGTCTGAAGCTGGAAAAGATGGGTTTCCTAATTCAATCCATGCCTGCTATCATGTGACCCCTAAGTCACAGATGAATGAACTGTAAAATATAGAAGAACAAGTTGATGAATATTAAAGTCATGTTTAAAATATTTGAATTGATATTTTTGCACCTTGATCTCTCTTCTAACTGTAGCCAGCTGCCTTTCATTTTCTGCTGCCTGTGTGCTATGCTTTTTATCATATTCATGATATAGTTTAGCTCTGCTAATGGTTTTAAGGAAGTTGTTCCATTTTTGTTCTGCATTGCTTTGATGATTCTGTACCAAAATCAATTATAAATATCTGAAGATGTTGGGATTTTATACAAATTATAAGCCAAATTCCATGTTAGAGTAGGCTGATTAAAATAAAATAACTGGAACTATGTCTATTTATCCTAGAAAATAATTTATTTTTTTGATTATTGTTAGTGCCACTATCATTTTCAGACTTCATTTCTACAAGTTCAAACTCTTCATCTAGAAAATATGCCTTTTTTCCAATTTAAGACTCTCACTGCTGTCATTTCTTCGTGGTGATGCAGCCTGTTCAGTAGTCCTGCACCCTCAAAGGGAGCTGATAGGAACTGATGGACTGTTGCGAATGCAGACCCAGAGGAAATGTTTTTACAAAAGAGAAAACATGGAATGTACTGAAAATACATTGTCAGAAGATGTTATGTCTTCTTATTTTAGTGAAAAGACAGTGATCCATCCCTGTCACATGGCAACTACCTGTATGTACAGCTGACATGAGAACCTGGGCCACAGGAGTGCAGGGACAGCTTCCAGTTCATCAATCTTTAATTGCAGTGTGTAGCATCATGAAAAAATCTCATTTGATTTTTTTTCTTTTCCTTCTGCAGCAGTTTTCTCTGAAATTAGGAGGAGGGGAAATGGGCACTGTGAGCAGAGAAGCCTCCAGCAGTTTGTTCTGGCTACACTTTGAGGTGCATGTCTGCCTTCTCAGTGATGATAAAGAGGGGATGTAGGTGCTGTTCCTGAGGACATAATGGATAGCAGGGGGCTGGCCCTGGTGCTTCTCTCTGCACCAAGCAGTCAGTGCTGGATGTGTGCTCCTCCTCAGGGACAGGAATGGTGAGCATGGGACAGCTGACACTCTTGTTTCAGCCTGCATCTGTCAGACTGGGGCAAAACTCTTCTTAGTAAGGAAAATTTCTTCCAAAAAGCTGAAAAATGCTTAGTAGAAATCCGATTTTTCCTTAGGAAGTGAGTTCAGCTCACTGAACCAGTTAGAAGACAGGATGAGTTGAAGAGCCCAAATACTTCTGCAGGCAGGTAGGTGCAGCAGTCCTGCATTTGCTGTGTGCTCCATGCTCCTGGCAAACACTCCAGAGGGGAATTCTGAGGGAGTTCTGTAGTTGGATTTGCACCACAGCAAGGTGGGGTAAATGGGGCTGGAGTGAGGGACAAACAGCAAATGAGTGACCACAGACTCTGGCAGCAGCAGCTGCTCCCATCAGTGAACTAAAACCAGAAATGGGGTTAAGCCTTTTGTCACTCTGGAATGCAGAAATACTCAGCTGTCTCCTGAATGGGTGAGAGAGTGACTGTAAGATGGAATGACAAATACTTGGAGTAAGCAGGAACATTTGAGTTCTTAAAACAGATTTCACTGAAATCATCTGATATTTAAAGTATGTTATCACTTGATCAAATTAGAAACAGATTGCTCCCCTTTTTTTTACCCTTATTCACTCCCAGACTTTTCCTGAGAGGTTACATAATAATTCCTGTCAGGGTCATGTGTTTGTGCAGTGCTAAATATTAGGGAAGTCAATATTTGATTAGAACACTTAAAGCAGCAATTTGTCATTGAACAAAATTCACCTTTAAAAAAAGCAAATGGCAGCTGGTTGCCTTTGGGTTTCTGAAGGAGTTACTGAAACTTCAGGAAAAGTTGCTAGGTTGAAATTTGCCTCTGTTGACCATGAGTTTATGGTTCAGAGTGAGGAAGATGTACTTTAGCCTTTTGGGAACTGAGGAAAGCCATTTGCACTTCTGCCCTCCTGACTCTGGAGCAGGCCCTTAGTTACCCCTGGGTGACAGCTTGCTTGTGCAGCAGTCCATAAAAAGGTGGTATGGACTGAGTAAGAGAGAACAGATGGAGATTTCACATCTAAAGAGGAAAGAAGAACATTGGGAAGTGCTGTGGTGTGGACAGCAAGAAATGGGGCTGTGGTGGAGCAGAGCAATTCTTAATTTATCCCTGTATACACACAGTTGTGCATGGAGCTAAAGAAATAGGAAATGTAGAACTCCTCTTAGGGTGTTCATTCACTAAATATTTCTTCATGTTTAAGAACATGGTTTAGAGATTTCCTATTTCTGTTGTATTTATCCTATTGCAGCAAGTGACTGCTTTGCCTTTCCTATTACCTGGTTTGTCATTTTTCAACTAATCACTCTATGTTGTCATGCACAGGAACTAAGTACAATAAAACTAAATGTATATAGTGCAGAAAATACAAAGGATCTCAAATAGCTTCACATAAAATAATATCTAAGAGCTTTAAAACTGAGCTGCATTTAAGGCTGGAAAAGCCAGCCTAAAAAGATAAGATTTCAATTTTGTCTTAAATGAATTCACTGAATCTGCATTTCTGATGTCAAGTAGAAGTGAATTCTGTAGCTCTCATGAATAGCAAGCAAAAGCCCTACAGCTATGAGAATTTAATCTGAATCTTTTATTTTGCATGTCTGAGATTTTTAAAAATATATTTCTTTTCGTGTGTTCTGAACTCTCTGTGGATTTTTGATCATATGACTTTCATGAGTTTTTATTTCCCACAATTGTCCTTACATTCCAAATTGCTAAATGAAACATTCTCCTGGAAAAATATTGTTAACACAACAAATAGCTTTGAAATGACAGACATGATTCTTTGGAGCAGAATGCTTTTAAGTGGAAAAGTTCCTTGCTGTACTGCTTTCTCTTTGAAAAAACCCCAGTCATTGAAGAGAAGCCGTGGTTCATGTGATGAATGCATATGAATACACTTAGAATTATGCATCAAAAAAAGAAATACAAATGAAAGATCATCCAGGAGATTTCAGTTCTGAGTCTGCTGCTGTAGGGTCATTAACCCAACTTACAGTGCTCAGAGATGAAGAGAGGAGAGGAGGAATGATTTTATGACTAAGGTTCAAGAGGTCTACATTAATTCCAGCCTCTTTGGCATTTGTGTCCTCCACTGCCAGGGACCAATGTCCAACAGTTTTTTGTCTTCTTCTGTCTGTCTGATAGGCTTCACTTACAAACCTTTTGGGACAACTGAGGTCCCCTCTTCTGTGACTGTGGGGTGGAACTGAAATTGAGAATTTCCTTCAGAACTGTTGACTGCAACAAAATAGGGAAACACAGTGATAGTGGATGGCAGACAGACACAACACCCTAGACTGGTAACATGGTTATTACCATTGCTGTGATTCACTTCTCTCCCTCCTTCTACAGTGAACACTTTGTGTGGCTGTAATCTCCAGGTGAGTCTGCCTTGCCAGGATTGCAGAGTTTATCAGCATATCTGAGCTGGCTTTAGGCCACCTGTGCTGAGACACACTGCACCCCCAAGAAGAGGGTTCATTTCAGAAGCTCAGTGCCAGATCCACTGAGAGGGATGGTACTTTGGTGACTGACACATTTTTGCTCCCTGAGCCAGCTGGTTTAACAAAAATCTATCCAAAGAACTGATGGCCCTTACTTAGACAACTTTATCTTAGCAACCTGCAGGAGAAAAATGCAGTAGCCAATGAGGGGTAAATTCTCTGAAATATTTCACTTACCTTTGTTTATTTCCATCTCTAGCCAGGAGTGCTAGAAAAACAGTAAGAACTCTTCAGTTCCTTGTGTTGTTCTGTCCAGAGAAGAGGGAATAATAACCTGCCTTCTCCTGTCCCCCAGGCTGTGCTCTGGCAGTGCTGAGGGGTTTTCAGTGCATGTGGTGAGGTTTGGGAGCACAGAACAACTGCAGCACCAGCTCTGATCCAGGTATGCACTCGTGCCAACTGTGCTGCCTTGCAGAGAGGGAATTCTGCTCCTGGCAGGGACAGAATATGTGTTGGGCACTTGGTTCCAGAAGGGCAGATGCACAGGGCATTTTTCAATTGTCTGGCTCTTCCAAATTTCCAGCAGCTGTTATTAATATTTGAATAATGTTTCTAGTGTGCTTCTTGTGGACTCGGCAGGCTCTCTCATCCAATTCCCCCTGCAAACTCCTAAGCCATGTGCTTCCTTAGTGCCATGTTCAGCTTCCCCTCAAGTCAGGATGGAGCTGAGAGTGTGAGTAGCATTTCCTGGGCATGGCTTAGAGCAGGCTTGGGGTTGCTCTTCCATCTGTTAGCAGGAGCCTCCAACTTTCTGCTCCCGCCCCCGGTGCCAGAATAACATCTGTTCTGGTGAGCAGATCTAGTGAGATGCTACTCTGAGTGCTACCAAAGAGCACTCCAGCCTGCATGTAAGGAACAAACTAGGAAGGAAATATGATCTGGAAGGCTCTACTCTCTCCATTTTTGCTCCTTGTAGGGGAAAATCCATTTCTGTTTTGTTTGACTGCAAAATCCCAGGTAAAGTTGGAGGTGAGTAGAAGAAAGGACAGATATGGCTTTGTCCTCAAGAAAGATGAGCTGGAATTCCATATCACAATATCTGATATTTAGTTTTGGTTGCTGCTAGCTGAACTTCTTTCCCTTTTATAGAGTTGCCAATGGTCATCAAAATCTTCTGGGGTTTCCTAGAAATTGTCCCCTTTCCACAGGGAGCATATAAAGTGGTTATAAAATGATAAAAATGTGAGAGGTCCCTTAAGGGTGTTCTGTGGTGTCCCTTGTTCCATCTCCATTCCTCCCAGCAGAAATAATGCTACCATGGCATATTCCCTTTGTGCTTATTCCCTTTGTGCTGTTGTGAAATATCTTTGGCTCTCAGGTTCTCAATACAGACCAGATTGTTTCTGGGGGTCAGAGCTCACACTGTCAAGAGAGATGCAAGTGAGCAAGCCCTGCACAGGCACAGATTTATTAGGGGTGTTAAAGTGGTAATGAACTTTACCTAAAGTTTGTACAATCACTTGCTGTTCATCCTTTACTTTTTTCATATCAAAGTTATATCTGAGTCCATTAGAGTCATATCCATCAAACTCTGGGCAGAATATAACATTTTTCTTCTAACTCTCTCCCCTGATGCCTCAGCCCTGGATCACACCTACATGGGTAAAACATGCCCAGAAGAGCCTGAATGTCCAGTGCTAAATAACCAACATTTTCCAGGGTGGGAGGAAAAATGCATCAAGCAATTTGTAATCATTTCCAAATGAGAGTGTGCAGCAGAATCAGGCACATCTCCCTCTGCAGGAACCGCTGGATGGAAGCAGAAGTACCTGACACTGCTCCTGGGTGGTAAATGGGTTTCCCAGTCTGCAGCAGTTTGTAAAATTTTAGAAATAATAATTCTGAAGTAGGATAAAATTGAAAATGGAAAAATCCAAAGTGGCTGATCATCTCATGCTGTCTCCCTTAAGCTCCTTGTTTCAATAATTCTGAAGATACTGACAGTCTATTAGACCAGGAAATGAAACTTCTTGGCAAACAAGGTATTTGCTAATTTCGGTATTTTGTGTGAGTCAGAAATGTGTGGAGGGAAATATATTGAAACTAACCCTGTCTTGTGAACTCTTTCATATTGCATAACTGACATTTGCCAATAAAAAATGTTACATCACATGGTTTCTGAAAACATCCAAAAGAAAAAGCATTAAAAGCTACTGCAAACATTTCCCCACAGAGCATTGAAGGCCACTGGTCACACTGGATTTTCACAATGGTCATTGTGATTAATGTCTCTCTGCATCTGTGTCTAACACCAACTAATTGCAAAATAATCATGTTCATTTATGAACTTGCACGTTTCCACATCATTTACTTGATCACAGAGCTACTCTCTTCCATTTCTTATTATTTCATGCTTTCAGCTGCTTGGTGGAAGCAAGCTGATGGAAAAATCCAACTCTTTGTTACAGGAATACAGCTTCTAGAAATTAGTTAAAAAGTTATGCTTCCCTTGATAGCATTTTCACACCCACATGTATTCAAAACTCTTAAAATTTTCATTTTGGCTTCTGGAAAATATACTGTAAAGTGAAAATTATGGCTACAGAAGTAGAATTGTGGTGTTCAAAAATCTACAAAGTAGTTTGATTTAAATTATCCACAATTGTCTCTTTTTCTTCTTACTGAAAAAATTGTGTGTCACAGGTTCTCGGGATTTCCTTTGAGTTATGCTAAAAAGCCTTGCACATTACTTATTTGCTTAGTGTACTTTTGAACTGAAGCATTTAATGTTGGAAAATAAGCAGTAAATATATCATAGTTAATTGGAGAAAAAGAAAGATTTTGGGAAAGAATTTGAGCTTCTGTGACAGCTTTAAAGTTACAGTGAAATGTGATTTTATTGTCTTGATTTCTGAGACCTATGAATTCTAATTGCATTAAATGAGCAAAATATGTTAAGAGTTAGAGAAACTTCCAAGAGACAAAATAATTGGATCAAATGTGAGTAACGTGAAGAATGGAAATTCCTGCTTAACTAGGCTGTATTGATAGCAGGTCATTCACAAATCTCCATGGCAACAGTTAAAAAATATGCAGATATTTTTCATTTTCTGGAAGTTCTTTATTAAAATCAATATGACACCTGAGAAGTGTCTAAACAAAAAGTTCCAAGAATTCGAGTTGGGAGTGAAGAGTCAAGGACATTTTTTGGAGTGACTTTATTTATTTCTGGGTCCAGATCTTCAGCAGTAGATCACTGATGATTCAAGGTGTGAAAGGCCAGGGGGGCTGATCCTCAGTGAAACAAATCTCTGCAGAGAAAAGAATATTCCTTTGCATTGGCTTCACCCATAGCTCATAGCTCTGTAACTGGGAAATGAAAAGGCCGAAAGAAATAGATGACATCTAATTGTTCTGGAAGCTTCTAAAGGCATTTTAGTGACAGTGCCTCTAAAATAAAAACTTTACAGTTTCCATATTATTTTATGTAAATCAGAAGGGGGAGAAGAGATGTGGCATTCTCTGGGTGACAATAAAATAAAGCATTGCTCTGAAACTGCCACACTGATCCCGTTTAGAAACACAAAGTGAAATAACACATTGAGAGTTCCTTTGTGGAGACAGAGCTGTTGAGATGAATTGATATGGGAAAAAGACACTGAACTTGAATCTGACCTGAATTACAGCTACAAAGTAAGGACTTCAGGAGTGCCTGGCTGAAAAGTCAGGATGGATGCACAGAGCAGTGGCTGGTCCTGGCAGCTTGTTTAAAGCCACAGGTGTGCCAACACACTGACTGTGGTGGGATAAATCCCCTCTCTGTGGGTCTGTGCCTCTGAACTGCTCTGCCCTGGATGAGCACAGGTATGGTCTTGTGCAGAGGCTTTTTGGAAAAGCCAGATACAGGTTCTTTTTTCTTTTCTCTGGGGAGTGCTGTAAAGACCTGGTATTTCCTTGTAGTGCCCTGCAGAGGTGTGAGAGAAGAGCCTGTGCTGCCCAAAGAGAATGGACAAGGACAGCCAATACTTTCCCCAGCAGTTTGAAAGGTTCTTGGCTTGGAGCAGTTACAAGGGTCTTCCTCTATCATTCTCCAAGAACACAAGAGGTGACCCTGTAGCCATCAGGTCCTTTATGTGTTTATTTATCTGCTGCTGTCCCAGTGTCATGTCTGTCTTTAGTCCCACTAAGTGAAACCCTAGCACAGGAATTGCTGTGTGCATCAAACAATGTTTGTGCCCTGTGTATTATCAGGCCACGGGGCATCCCCTCACTAAATTCTTGGTCCAATAATCATCTTGGTGCCATAGCACCAAATGATGCAGAGGAAGACTTTGCTCTGACCACATCTTGTTGCCAATCTTCCCACTCTTGAAGCCAGTGTAAAACCAGGGGTGTGGCAGTTACAGGATTTCAGTGGTCCCTTACTCAGAATGCCTTTGGAAACAATTCCTGCTGCACAGGGGGTGTATGGGGGGTGTGTCACAAAAAACATCCCAAGTCACAGGAAACAGAGAATGCTATGAGGAGTTAAAGCTGTCTTAGCTTTTCAAGCACCAAATGTGGTTTCTTTGTGGAGTTATTTCCAGTAATGACACATGGTGGGTGGTAGGTTGTGTATTCAGCTCCCCAATTAGTTGTCTTTGCATGAGCTCCACTTTTATCAAATTAAATAGAACAAAACTCAAGACAGATGCTACCTGCTGATGAAGATCCTGTGCCACAAATGCCACGTGAATGCTGTGACAAAATCCCAAAGGCTGGAAAATCCAGATTGTTGTTTAGTTACAGCTAGAGTTAAAAATGATACTCATCTAAGTTCCAGCACCAAAATATCTGTTCACTTGCCCTCTCTTACAAAAGTGGTCACAACCTGGAAACATTCAGGGCTGGTTTTATTACACCTTGCCTCAAAGTCCTTGCAGTTGTTCCAAGGACTCTTTGTTACTAGAATATTCCAGCTTGGCATAGCCCAGCTTATAGTATTTCTATCATCAATAAATTTGCTGGGAAAAAAAAGGGAGATACAAAATAGAAACTATTCTGGACAAATGGGTAGCAAGAAATATGACATGAGTTATTCTCCATCTCATAATTCAACATCTCTTTAGGATGCAGCAGAGCTGGTGTGGTGTGCCCTGTGTCAGTTCCCTGAACCAGTAATTCTCTTTTCAGTGTGGCTTTGTAGATCCTTAGAGCTTCCATGACCTTCTGCTGTGATGTGTAAAGGGATCACCTGAGCCCACAAAGCTGGAGCCTCTGCATGGAGGGATCTCAGCACCTGCCTGCCCCATGCCAAACACAGTGATCTCAGCTGGTTTTTCCCTCATGAGTGGGTGAAAAGCAAGAAAAGAAATACTACAGTGTTGACAGTGGTTGAGAGTTAACTTTATTAATAAATTAATATTATCTGGGTTTCAAGTCATGTCCAAACCTTAAAAAAAATAAATAGAACCTTCTCTAAAATTTGTTTCAACAAAATGCTTGAAGCATCCCTCTCTGTCAGCACAGATGCCCCTCTCCATTGTGTGTACATATGCAAACTGTTCAAACTACCCATTATGTCAAGGATGTGCAGTGGAAAGAAAAGTGTGAAGACTGTTTCCCACATATGTTGAGAAAAAAATCTGCAGCAGGCAATAAAGAATCTGGTAAAGGAGAAGTATCTGAAGTTATGTTACAAGGTAAAAGATGAGACTGTGGCTGTGAAAGCAAACTAGAAGCAGAGAAGGCCATAAAATGCTTTTTGACCAGATAAAGTGATAGTACTGTGGTGCCACAGTGTGTTTGAAGCATTGTGGGAAGGGAATTTTAGGGTTTGGAGCCTGGCTCAGCTGCCTTTGCTGATGCTGATATTACACCAAGTTCCCTCTCAAATAACCATATAAATATAATTCTGACCAGGAGAGCACCCAGCCAGTGAAAGGCCAGAATTAGGAAAGAGGGAGGTTGTGTTACCCTAAGAAGGAGCAAAATGTTTGCCACAGTGGGATATACAGGCCAGGGCAGGAATCCCCACTTGGAGCTGTAACACTGGAGAGTTGTAAATAAATATTTGGAGAATATACTTCACTTGGCATTAATAATGTGCTGCCTAAAGTATGTTGGATGTGCTTTAAATATTACATGTGAATCCCAGGCCTGTCTTGTAATAATTCTAGAAAATATCCATAATCTTGTCATTTTAACAACAGAACAAGTTTTCTGGCCTTTTCATCTTTCTTGGTGTATTAGGAGCTGAGAAATGTGGACTTTCTCCACATAAAAATTGCATTTGCTGCTGTTATTGCCTTTGCAGCTGTGCAAGTAACAGTTGACTTGATTTCAGACAAGTAAAGTAAATTAAGAGAAGATGAAGATCCAAGCACAATAAAGCTACTTTGGAGTCATTACAAGACATAAATATAGAGCAAATCTCAGGTCAAATCCAGGTCTGGCATCAACAGTTGCAGCTCCAGCCTCTACAAGAAGTGCTTGCAAACATCAGGGTTAACTTCATCTATCAATCAAAATTTGGATTGATTGGAAAATAGTGTTAGACTTCGGAAAACCGCATTAACAGTCCAACAGGATCCCTGAATCATCACTGCAAGGTTCTTGTCAACATGACCTCCATTCATTTATTTCACAATTCAAAAGCAGCATTACTGTGCTTGCAGATGAAGACTACTCAGTTTTCTACAACATACAGAATGTGAAACAAAGCTGATTCACTTTTCTACTTCCAAGTTTGCCCTAAATTAAAGAATAAGTAGTAAAAGGAATGCATGGACAGGAAAAACAATTAGAGGAAATTTTTTACCAGGAAGAAATGTGTCCACCTGCAGCTGGTGTCACTGGGACTTTTGAAATATACTTGTGAGAAAACAATTTGTTCTTTAGATATTAAAAGATACTCAGCCTGTTGCTGTCAACAATGCAAGATGGGCAAGTGACACAGTTCCTGCCTGAGCTAAATGAATAGTTAAAATATATATGGGGTTTTTTTTTGTTCCATTTATCCCATACCTTTGATATTGCTGCATGGTAAAGGTCATGGTAACAGCTGAATCTTTCTTTTGATCTTAATAAAGCAGTGGTTAATTAAATTAATTTGGAACTGCTCTCTGACAGCAGCTCTTTCCCCTTAAACTAAGAGCTGACAGATTTAATCTGATAAAGAACTATGATTATTTTCTTCCTTCCTGACTATTCATTTTATATACAGTTGTACTTACATTTTTTCTGTTTGATATGATAGACATGCTGTTTATTTGCTTAGCTGTCCACACTGATAAGTTTATCTACTCTCACTTTGGCTGCAGAGCAGCATTTCCAGCATGAACTGTAATCATCCCATTCCAGCAGTGATGGGCAGGGAGGGAGCACTGGGCTGGGGACTGGGAGAGTGAATTCTGGTGTTTATTCTGATGCAGTGTGTAACTACAGGCAGGTCCCTTCACCTCTGTGTCCTCCTTCCTGTTTTATCTGCCTCCACACACCTCGAAGCAGGGATTTTCTCTGTCCTCCTGAGCCTCTGAGCCCTTGGTGTGGCTTCCCCCTGAGGGCAGCTCTGATCTTGTAAGAGGGGCCTGAGGGCACTGAGTGGGTGTTTGTGTCCTGCTGAATGTCCACGTGGCAGGCAGGAGGCTGCACAGGTGAGGCTGCACAGGTGAGGCTGCACAGGTGGGGCTGCACAGGTGGGGCTGAACAGGTGAGGCTGAACAGGTGAGGCTGCACAGATGAGGCTGCACAGGTGGGGCTGAACAGGTGAGGCTGAACAGATGAGGCTGCACAGATGAGGCTGCACAGGTGAGGCTGCACAGGTGAGGCTGCACAGGTGGGGCTGCACAGGTGAGGCTGCACAGGTGAGGCTGCAGAGGTCCAAAGCACAACGGCTCCATTCAGCTCCCAAGTCTAAACCTCTCCGCTGCCGTGTGAGAACGGAGCCCTTTGCAGCACAGCAGGGACCAGGGAACTGTGTGAAATGCACCTTCTGCTTCACTTTGCAGTCTCTGGAGTAGGCTGTGCTGATGGGGGGTTACAGTCTCTTACTCCTTGCTGCTTTATAGCAATAAACAAATACACAGCACACCCCCCAAAAGCAGAGGAGATGCTGCAGGAAGCTGTTCAGTGTGGAAGTCATAAATCACCAAAGAAATGAGTGTCACTCCCCTGGCCTGTGTTATTTGAGGGCTTCCTTAGATAACAAACACTCCTGAAGAGAAGGTAAAAATGGCTTCTTCTGGCCAAGACTGCAAAAATGCAGCATTTTGCTGTGGAAGAGGGGGGTTCTGGCAGGGCTCCCGTACTTAAATTGTCACCCAAGGCAGGAGAGTGAACATGAAAACTGGGGAAATGGTAATGCAGAAAAGAAGAAAGCTGGAAAGAAAAAAGAAAACCACACAAAACCCGAGCTGTTAATCACATTCCCTATGTTGATAAAATATTTATGAGATCTCATTCAATTAATTAGAATAAACTATGTAACACTGCAGGAAACAAATTGAAAATTTAATAAAGTAAGTTCACTTCCAATTTCTTTTGAAGAAAGAAGCTAATTATATATAGTTCTGTAATTATAACTTTAATTAAAATATAATGCAAAATATTTCATAGAGTGAGTACAGTTCTGTGTTAGAAAATGGAACCTTTAAGACAACTTGCTCCTCAGACAAAAATTCATAACAGTTTCACAAGAACATTTTAATATACTTGTTTTTAAAACCTTTTCAGGGTAATTTTAATACAAATCCATCTTAGAAGTGCTCATTAGTGTTAGCTTTTACTTAAAACATTGTGGTTTACTTTCCTGCGTCTATCCAGAAATGTTTTTTACTCTATGTTCAGGATGTGTATTTTACTCACTCTATTTAAACCAGACACATTCTTTATTTATACTTGCCTATTGCAGCCTACAGGACCCAATTTTTATTTAGAGAATAATTTCAAAACACATTGTAAAGTATATCCACATAGCAGCTGCCTTCACCTGAGCAACAAGGAAAGAAAGTGCCTCAGGCAGAGAGATCCAGGCAGGCACAGGGAAATTTGGGTCTGGCAATACAGAATGAGAACATTGACAAAATGACCTTTCAGTGATGTTTTCAGTGATGATGATTTAATAGCAGGAGAGTCTTCTAGGCTGGTATAAAATGAATTTGTCTTTAGGACTGAAAAAATAATTTCACAAATGATTTCTAACACAGAGTCCCACTCTACTCTGCCATGGCACAGCCTCACCTTGAGGTTTTGGGTGCCACAATATAAAAAAGACATTCAGCTGTTAGGGAGCATCCAAAGGGGGTCAGGAGGATGGTGAAGGGTCTGGAGGGGAAGCCACGTGAGGAGCAGCTGATGGCACTTGGTTAGTTCAGCCTGGAGAAGAGAAGACTGAGGAGAGACCTCCCTGGGGTCTTCAATATCTTCAGGAGAGGCAGTGCTGATCTCTGCTCTTGGTGCCCAGTGGCAGCACCAGAGGGAACAGCCTGGAGCTGTGTCAGGAGAGGGTTGGGCTGGATATCAGGGAAAGTTTCTTTCTCCACAGGGTGGTTGGGCACTGAACAGGTCACAGCACCAGCCTGACAGAGTTCAGGCAGTGTTTGACATCACTCTGAGGCACAGGTTGGATTCCTGGGATTTCCTGTGCAGAGCCAAGGCTCGGACTTTGATGATCCTTGTGGGTCCCATCCAACTCAGAGTATTCTGTGAACTATAGATTTTCAGTGCTAACAAAACCTCCTTCTGTTCTCCTGAAGAGGATCAGCTGTAATGAGAGTGAGTCAGGGATAGCAGTGTTAATTGAACAAAACAGGAACTGAAAATAGAACAGTTTGAAGAAAATGCTGGATTGACATATGCTGTTTTCGTACATTTGTTGAACATTATTGAGCATTTCTAGTGCAGTAATGGGAGAGTAGGAAAATATCTGGGAGTGTTTATTTGATAGAGTTTACATTACACAGCCTGCAATACAGCCAGAGCAGCCTTTTGTGATCTTTCTGATCATACAGTTGGGTTTTTTCATGCCTTTGCCAAGGAAGTTGTTATGATCAGAAGTGCCCATGACTCTGTGTGAACAGAGCTGGCGTTACAGGGTCTGTCTAATGAACACAGAGCACAGTGGCAGTGACACCCTGATCCTCTCAGAGTGGATCAGAGGCTCTGCCACTACCCCTGAAGGAGCTGCAGAGTTGACTCCTTTTCCGAGGCCGTGATAGTGGATGCTTTAATCTCTCACGGTCTTTAGTTTGCTCTGCCTGGTGAGTCAATTGGGGTGCTGGTCATTCATCCCCTTCACCATAAAACCCTTTGTCCCTCAGGCCGTTTTCATGATGGAATTTCTTCATCTCAACGAGAAGGACTAAAGACACTTGCTCAGAGCTGGATCACTTAATCCCTTTTTGGCAGGACTGGCTCTCCAGTGACATTTCAATCACCCTGAAGAACTGAAAAGCTAAAGATCTGGGATGGTGGACTCATCCAGATGAAAATCAATACTGAAGTCAATGAAACTGAATCAGGACATAATTTGTGCAAATCAGTACTATCTCCACTGAACTTACTGGAATTGCTGCCATTTCTGATCTAAATTAACCCTTTACTTTTAATAACACTAGAATATGATGACATTAGAATAGATTAGAACTTGCTGACATGTTTATACAGACTCAGTATTGCTTTGTGCCTTTTATCCAAAAAAACTCACTGAACAGGTGAAGCTGTCTTAGGGAAAGCTAATTAAAAAAAAAATAAAAATTAAAACCCCCTATACTTTGCCAACACACAATTGGATTGAAAAAAAGTGGGGGGAGTTGGGCTTGAACTACAAGAACTGAGCATGATGAGCAGAGGGTCAGATGAACATTTACTCTGAGGTAGTTAATATAGAATTACTTATTGCATCTTTGTCATGGTGAGATCAGAGCCTCTCATACAGACAAGAATTTATGCTGGGTTTTTAAGTGGCTTTAGAGAATTAGGGACTCAGCTCCAATTAATTAAATTTGCAGAAAGATGTGGTTTGTATTCTTTTTTTTCCTCTTGGTTCTCTAATGCAGCACAGAAACCGACTGTGGGTGAAAATTATCTTCTGCTGGGTGTTATGGTTATGATTTGCAAAGGCCTTTCTGAGGTGTCTGCAACCAAAGTATCATCTTTAATCTAAATATAATACCCTGTGAGTTCTGCCAGGAATCTACTACACAACTATTTTCCCTTTTTTTTTTTGCATCTCTCTGATCTTCTGCCTATCTAGTTTACATAACTTCTACACTTTGCTGCAGGAATTAACCTTTATGGTATGTCTATACATTGCCCAGAAAAAAGGGGTTTTAATCTCAGTGGGGGCCTCTGGATAGTATTATCCTGCAAGGAAGAATTTAATCTGTAACATGTCTGACCCCGTTGTTTTTAATGCATCTCTGCATCCAGAGGAAAACTAATAACAAAAGGAAACAGACTCAGTTGTCATAGAGGAGATGTGAATACTTAAATAGCTGCCTGCTCTCTTTCATATTTTTAAGACTTAAAGGTTCATGTTTTTTTCCCTGCCTGTGTTAAATGAAAACATCTTTACTTGATATTCATCATTCTACAATGGCCATTTTATCACCTAGACAACATGAATAAAAGTTATTATTCTTACTCATTAGTCACTCAGTCAGGGAAAAGAGAAAAATTGAGCATTTTAGAACATTTTACTTTTCTGTCATTTTAGAGTAAATGACACTCTTAAATGATGGCCAGTCAAACCTACAGAATCTATTAGTAACTTGATAATAAGTGTGAAGGGATGCTGGGACCCAAAGGAGTCTTAAAGTTGCATTTATCAGGCATGTCACATCATTGCTAGTGGTAATAAAAGCATTTTTGTTTTATGCTGCAGCGTCTATAGAGGATAATATTTTTTGTGCTATAGCCAAAAGTGATATTGCTACATTCATCACACTGTTTGATATGAAATAGCCTAAAAGCACTGGAAATTGGCTGTCATTATTTGTTTCTTCCTTTCTTTTTTTTTTCCTAATCAAGGAGCCTTCTCCAGTGGTGAGAAAAGTTTTCTTTCTCTTTGATATGGACACACAACAGCTGTAACATTTCTCCATTAGAAATCTGACCCTTTGTTTCTAGCACCATCTTAAAGTTTTAGTGTCATTTCAAGAAGAATATTTATGATTAACTCATTTCATTTTCACTTTGTCTTTCCTTATGACAATAAGGTTCAGTCTGTTTGGTTTGCTGTTACAGCCTTTCCTGCCAAAATCTTCACTGGCTGCAGGGAAAATTCTATGTTTGGGCACTGCAAGATGGTGACTTTGAATGTTGGCTTCCAAGTGCTAAAAATCAGAAAGTAATCAGTTGCCTATGAAAGTGATAAAATTATTTGGTTGTTATTGGATATTTTAAATAAGATCATTTAAGGTCACCAGGTGCAATTGGGAAGGCGCCTGTGCCACAGTCCTGGTGTAGAAAGCCCTGGGGAAGGGATGGTGTACACTGCTTATATCACTGAAAATAGTTTTCCCTGCTGGTACATAGCTACAGATGATAGAAACTAAGCTCTTCAGAGGGCAGTCCCTGAGTTATGTAAATTTTATTTCAGGCCTGAAAGACACAATGAGACCAAGTTAAACTTTTTAATGTAGCCTTGGCGGGTGGCACTGTGGGAAATAATTGCTGTGTCAAGAGCTCAGTGCATGACTGTGATAGACTCTGTTCTTCCTGAAAAACAAAACATAGTGATAGCAGTAACTAAGTGTTAAAAATGAAAAAAAAAATTACCTCAAAACCAAACAAAATCCACAGAAACACCTAGAAGGGTCTTTCTTCTTTTCAGTTTCCTTCCTTGGTGGTGAAAAAAAATGCATCAGTTATGTTGGATTGATGGGTCAACCAGTCATGACCTTGTGCTCTGTATCCCCTTTACAGCTGCTGCAAATTTGCATGGGAAACTTGTGCTGCTTCCTATGGAATTATAAGGCTGGGATAGACAAATGCATCACAGAAGCTCGTTTAATAGCAGAGAGGAAACATCACATTTATCATATTGAATTCTTTCCCTGAGATATTCATCATTTGCATTTAAAAATGCCATCTGATTTTCTCCCTCATAAACCCAGTGTGATGTTTTCCTGTTGTTATTTTGGTATGGATTTAAATCTGTCACTTTTAAAAACTTATGCTTTTTAAGTCCCACTGCACTCTGGAAGTAGAAAAAAGAAAAGGGATTCTGAAGGACTGGGGAAGTTAAAATACTCTTTGTGGAGTGTGCCTGTGCAGCAGAGTAGATTTTATAATTACTCGAGTCTGTTCTGGTGTTGGGGTTGCTCTTTGAAGCTAAATTCTGCCCTGACCATTTCTTTCAGACTACAGGATTTGTCATATTGACTGGCTCTGTTAAGATCTGGCATGTCTTATTAACACCCTTGAGCAAAGCAACCCACTCTTTGTCTGAAGCCTGCAGTTTGCACAGCCAGAGCAACCTCTGCACTTCTTAGGGGCACGGTGGTGCCAATGTTGGGAATAGCTCTCTGCACTTCCCTCACATTAATCTTATCCTGTCTCTGTAATGTACATATCAGAACATTCAGTCCAGTCACGGTATGATTCTGTGACAACTTAGTTCAGGTTTTAGAAGTAGATGCAGCCAGACAATAAAAAAAGGCATAACATGCAGGAATGTGGAAAAGCACCACAAATGCAGAAAGGCTATGCCTTTAGTACAGATCCACATTTAAAATGAGTGAACAGTTTATGCCTGCCTTTTCCTTGCTTTTTATGTAGGTATTGCTCATTTTTGCACAGAAATTAAGGACTTGGAGATGAAGCAAACTATTGCTTTGAGGTCAAATATAATCACTTGTAGAGTCTGATGCTAAGGACTGGCCCCAAACATATAAACTAATTTGTGAACAACACTTGTTTATTGAACTCAAGAACTCTCTGGATGGAGCTGTTCAGCCTGCCTCATACAGCATGCCTCAAACCACTGGTTGAAATACCCATCTGTTGCAACAACCTGCACACCACACTGAGAAATCACAGAATCATAGATCAGTTTGGGTTGGAAGAGATCTTTAGAGGCCATCCAGTCCAACCCCCTGCAATGAGCAGAGGAGTCTTAACTAGGTCAGGTTTCTCAGAGCCCCATCCAACTTGACCTTAAATGTCCACCACACTCTTGCCAGTGTTTCACCACCCTTATTGTAAAAATTTGCTTCTTTATATCCAGTCTGAATCTATCCTCTTTTGCTTGAAACTGATACCCCTTGTCCTGTTGCTAAAAACCCCATTAAAAGTCTGCCCCAGTCTCTCATATAAGCCCTTTTAAAGCATGGAAAGGCTTCAATAAAGTCTCTCAGGAGTGTTCTCCAGGCTAAACAACCCCAACTCTTTCAGCCTTTCCTCATAGGAAATATGTTCCAACTCTGATCACTTTATGAATGCCTTCATGAATAAATACCCATATCACCCTGCACAGGCTCAATTCCTTCTGTGTTCCTTTCCCCAACAGCATTTCTTTCTGAAGCTGTTTCTGGCAGAGATCAGTTTGGTTGGCCTTAGGGGGACTCTTGTGGGTGCTGCTTTCTGCCACTGACTGTGTTCCTAAGCATTCCTTACCCCTTCCTCTGGTAATATTTGCTGATTTATTTCTGCAAAGATAATGCATACACTAGCAGACAGTTCTGTAATAATCATGTCTCAGCAGTTGTCTTTGGTCACCAGTAATGAGAAGAAAGGAATGAGCTCGAGAAAATGCTCTAATTAATTCCTGTAGATCAGAGCACTTCTCAGCTGAAATAAGCTATGTGTCTTCCCAGAGCTAATGTCTCTGCACTGAAAAGTGGGGGTTTCTGGAGGAAAGAAACTGCAGAATGTTTTAATGGACAAACCAAAATAATTTTGTTACGCAAAACAAACAAACTGCAGTAGAGCGAGGAGAGGAAGTTCAGGGTTTGTATCTGAAAATCTCAAACTCAAATATGCTTTTATTTATGTATTTATGTTACGTATTTATAGCTCATATTTAGTTTGCTGTGATCTGTGCTCTTTGGCTATTTCCAGACTGAGTTTCATAAGCTGTTTGCAAAAATTTTCCTTTTGTTTATTTAATCCTCAATGTCTTTCTTGCTGGTTTCAAACATCACTCCCTCTCACTGGATTTGAACTAAGTGAAATGACCTCCTCTTTCTTTCATTAGTATTTTTCTGAAAATCTTGAGATGTTTGCAAAGGATCCATGAATTTATTGTGCAAGCAATTGCAAGCAGAGACAATTTTTCCTATGTGAGCACAGAGAAATTTCACCAGGAGCAAGCCACAGATGTCTTTCCCTGAGACAGCTTGCCATGTGTTAGAGGAAACAGTCTGAAATTCACTCCTTTCAGGAGCAGCTGCCTCAGAGCCCTGTTGTGGTGAGTAAGGCAGGGGTGTGTGCATTGCTGTCGTCCCCTGCACTCACTCATCTCCCCTGCCCTCACCTTCTCTACCCAGAAGGGAAGCAGAACAGTGGCTTTCCCTGCCTTTTCCCAGCTATTTCTTGGCATACATTTACCACTTTCCTTCAGGGCTATTTCTCCTCCCTCTTACCGTCTGAATGAGTTGTGGGTCAAGCAAGGATCATCTACACCAATACATTGGCACCTGGCAAAAACAATACCTGGGAAGGAGTAATGACTCTCTCTAAACTCTTGCTTCCCAGCAAGTTATTTTTCTGATATTTGGTTGAATGTTTTGCTGTTTCTGTTTAGTCTGGTTGAGAGTGGCTTATAAAGTTTGGACACAGCAATCTTATTCCATCCAGGCAAATGGAGACTCTGGATTTTAACAAATACCTGAGTTCTTAAATTCTCCTTTCTTGTGACACTTGACATAAAAGCTGGTATCCTAAACAGTTTAGCTCACATAGAGAAGAAGATTAGAATGAGTATCTCTAAAGTCCTTAATTTTTACTGGATGTTTGCAACTAAAATACAAAATTTCCTAACTAAATGGGACTGAAGGATATCAGCTACAGCTTATCAATTTATACTGATGGATGTATTTATTATCCAACCTTACAGAGAGCATCCAGGTCACTTGGTCAAGCATAGAGCCAGATGCACTGGTTCTGTTGAAGTTTTAAGTGTTAAAGTGTTACCCATCCTTAAAAAGAAAACTGGTGAATGTTTTTGCATGTTCACCAGTTTGCTGCAGTCTTGTATTCCTTGTGAAATATACGTGATGGCATTTCTGAGACAATCCTGCTTTCAGAAAACTTGGCATTTCCTTCTTCTCAAAGAGGCACATCCACTGCTGACATTACCAATGATGCATAAACCAGCAATGATAAATTAGACATTACATTTCCCAGTCTAACTCTGAATGATTGTTTTGAGAGACACCTCAATTCCTTCAGTTGTTTCTATAGCATCTTTGTATTTGTGTGCATAGTCTGTGTGTGTGTAGCTCCAAATCAAAGCTGATGAAGGTAGGAGGAATACAGAAAGATGGAAGAGTAATGTTTACAGGAAAAGAGCTGAGAAAAGGAGATTTTCACTTATCTGGACAGGTGGATTGCTGTGGATGGCAATATTTGATGGAAGACCCATGCAAATGTCAGGCAGGAAAGCAATACATTCTGACAGCTATCAGAGATCTAACAGAAAGATGCCTCTGAAAAGTAAAGTGAAGATCTACAGCAGCAAACACCTTCAGTGCTTTCTGTGGAGTGGAGATGTGGCAGGTAAGACAGAGTAGAAATTGGATGCTTTGGTACAACATTTCTAAAATCTTTCTGGAAATGGAAAGCAAGGAGGGGAATTGTTAAGCAGACTTTTTGCAGATCTGCCACCCATATTTGAGCCAGCCAGGAAGAAAAAAAAGAAAGATACAATTTCTAGTGAATTTATTGCTTTTCTATATTACTCAAAGCTTGAATAAGCAAGTTGTCAACTGCAGCTCACAGGGACAGTGAAGAAAAATGGAAGACAAGGCTATGACAGGTTGGGGTGTTGGGACTGAATACAGAAAGGGAGAACATCTGTGAGCTGAATTTGAACAGATTCCAGGCAGCTGAGATGAGAACATGTCACCTCCCAGTCTCTCTGCACAAAGGAACTTACATGGTCAAAAATCATCTGGTCTCACAGAAAAGTGAATACTGCAGAATGGTTTGAAGAGGTTCAGTGTTGTGACCTTTCTACTTGGGAAGAGTGATACAGACATAGTAACTCAAATACCCACTGTTCCTACTGCTGCAGTCACTCTTGTATGAAAAATAAATCAGGATTCGTGCTCATCTTTCTGGATAACAGTTTATAGTCTAGTGGGAAGGCGTCTGTAAATTAATCAGGCTTCTAAGACCTTATCTCCTTGTTTAGCCCCTTCTCCTGGGTATGTAATAAATGACACAAAGCAGTCCCTGCAGCTTGCAAAGGATCAGAGCCTGCTTTCCCAAGTGTAGGAAGAGGGCAGTGTTTCTTTCAGTTCTAGGCTTGCCTTTTCAAGGAGAAAGGGGCAGTATAAGTGAAATATCTAAGATGCTAATTTGGAGGAGGACTTTTATCCCAAGCAGAGATGCTTCAGATGGGATAAGCCAGAAGTTCTCAGTCTTGCCCACACAGGGAAATATCAGAACCACAGATTTAAGGGAGGAAGCATGTATCTATCTTAGAGGTGTTTCCTGGCACCTAATTTTTATATCTACATAAATTTGTGGTCGCTTTGTGGATAACTGTTTGCAACCACACATCTGACTAACCTTTGCAAAACTCTTACCTACAGGGGCAGCTAGGAGGATGATTATTTAGAACAGCACTTTGCATTAATTCTTCTCAGCTTAGCCATGAATGGGTATTGTGTAGATACTAAGATATAGATTATGTTGTGCTACTGGACTATATCAGATTTAAATCACTCAGGGATATTGCCTCAAAGCATGTGAGTATTTGAAAAACTGATTCTAAGTATAGTGTGTTCCATCTCAGTTTCCATCACTAGACATCCAGGGGATTTGGTAATATGAATCTTAAAGCATGAATATTTTGTTTTTCCTGTTTACTCTTGAACCTCTTCTCCCTTGAAATCCAGAGTTAAGCAGAGGTTGTTGGCTCTTTTGTCGGGTGAGCTAGCATGTTATTTCTATCACTTTATCCTGCTCCCCTGTCCATCTAAATCATCCCTGACTTAAAGATCACACATAAATAGTGTATTTTTATAACATGAAATAGGAATGATTGCTATCTGGCCAAGTGGAACTGAAATAAAACCCCACAGTTTGTGATAATAGCTTCAGAGTGTGTCCTGAGGGCTGGCGAGCCACTGCCGTTCTATTGATTTCAAGATATTGCATACAAGTTCTTAAAATGTTGTATTAAGTAGGATTTTTTCCTATTATCTGCAATGATAATGAACGTGAAACACCCCCCAAAATGCCAGGGTAGAAGAGCAGGAGGAGGCAGGTGAGTGCCACTCGACTCTCTGTGCTACTGACAATGCCACCTTACTCTAACAGAGCTGGGTTTGTTTGAAGCACAGCCACAGCAGCTCACAGGTGAACCTCTCAGTTTTGTGGCATGCCAAGTTCATCCTCCTTTGACTCTTTATTGAGAATTTCAATCCTGCAATTTAATGGAAATGAATTTCAGCCACTGGCTTTTGCATCGCTTTCTAATAGCTGTAAAATTGCCCAGGTTCTTTGGAAATTGCCCAAGAAGCATGAACCACAACAAACCTTTGGAAAATATTGTTATACGTTCCAGATGCTCTTAGGAGTGTTTCCAACAGCCTTGGGTGATAAAGGCTGGAAGCTTTCCAAAGCTGGTAAATGTATCTAATTCCCTGCAGGTCAGATGGCCACAACAACCTCCCTTGGAGCCTCCAAGCAGAAGCACACTGTACTTTTGTTGGGTAGCTCAGACTTTCCTTTAGCAGATGATGGGAATGTAACCATGTTAGCAGTGAATTTTACATTAAAGCAATCCCAAAAATACTAGCAATCACTTTAAGTTTATGAACCACATCTCTCAGAAATGAACCTGAGTAACAGGAATTGTGTGAGAGTCAGATAATCCTTCCAGCTGCAGAGAACTCTGCTAACAATTGTTTTAAGATGTCATTGTGGGATGAAAGCACTGCTTTAGCTGTCCAATAGTTATAAACAGGGCTTTTTCTTACACAGCATTTCTTTTTCTGGCAATCACCTGATCAACTGTGTATTTTAATCTGATGCTGTAATGGTTTACCTCAGTTTTTCTCTTACTGCTTTTCAGCCCAGAGGCATTTTACATCGTTTACTCATATTCCCTATTACTTCCCTATTATACATTTCCCACTATGATAATCTCTATTGTTTTGAATGGTACTTGATCTTAAAGATACTGCAGTTATTTTACCCACATGAATTTCAGCCTGGATGAGGTGCAGAGCAGGGTTGCTGTTTTGTCTAATAGCAGGTTTTATATGTTAAATCCCTTGACCTCAACTACAGAGGATTCAAACCTAATAGCTGGAGAATATTTGGAAGTGAGCTCATGACTGGCAGCATCCAAACTGTAAGAGCTCACCGAGTCCACCTGCCCAGTCAAGGCATGGCTGGGGACAGTAATATCAACTCTGACAGCTAAATCCAATTGGAATATCTGTAGGGAAAACCAAGAGCAAATATCTGTTCAGCTTCAGCACTCAGCTAAGCTGTAGCTGCCAATCTGAGTCTTTTATCACTGCATGGAACAGCCTAGGCAGACACAGGTTTGTGTATGGACAAGTCCAAAACAGTCAGTAGAGGCTTCAACAGTCAACTGAGGGATTAAATTTGGATTGCAAGTGCACCTAGACCTTCCAGCTCTTTATCTGATCCTGACTGACATGTTTTCCTTCTCTTTGCAGGGATATCAGAACATTTTATGAAATACTGCTAAACCCATTCATTTTCTAAGTCAGTGCATTAAGTGAACCAGTCTCAGGTTATCTAACAGACCAAACAGAAAAAAAGTGAGTCTAATGGCCGTCCAGTTATGCCCAGCATGGTGACATCTGCCAACCATGTGACAGGTGACAAGCTGGGGACAGTGGCCTCTTGGTAAGACAGAATCTAGGCTGCTGTGTGGGGCACAGTCCCATGGTTTACATTGGTGGTTTAGGAGCCTGAACATCTGTGTATACAAACATCCAAATCTGTAATCTTTTCTAGGTCATGGGCTGTGATCAGTTTTCTTCTAAAGGATTTTATCTCTGTGGATCTAGGTGAGATTGTGGAGAGGTTTTCTTACTCCAGATCCTTTTCTGGCAGAAGCTCCAGGACAATAAGATTACCTGGCTCTAGTCTCATACAGATGCATTTTTAATCTACCCTGTATAGGTGAACTCTAAAAGTCACTAAATCTTAGAAAACCAATGATGAAAACAAATCTCTTAGCAAAACTTTTAAGGTTTTTTTATTTACTTTCACTGCTTCCAGTAACTCACAGGTGCATGGATTATTAGGATTTGAAGCTGTGTACTCAGTTTGTGATTTAGGTTTTAAATATGGGCAGACTTCAAAATGGAGTGTTAGACTGCACTAACAATGTTTTTCATCACACAAACTCTAAATTTTGTGTGTAAAACTATATTTTCTTGCAATTTTTCTTCAGTGTTTGTGGTGACTGTAATGTCACCATCTGTTCAAGAAGAAACAGCTCAGATGTGTCAGAGAGATTAAAGCCATGTAACGTTCCAAAATTTCACGTTATGATAGATCTATTTGTTTTCATTTAATATATGTATATACTTGTTATTGTTTGTAGTCAGAATGCCCAAATATAGGAGTCATAAGTGAGAAACTCAAGACTGATTGGATACTTGAGGTGAAATCTTCCAGGGAAGTTGAAAACAGTTTTCTTCTGACTTCAGTTTGCAATGTTTCTGAAATTAGCTCTAAAAATTACCTGCTTATTTTGGACCTCTTTAATTAGACCCTTCAGTTCAGAACAGACATTTCCTTAGCTGATCATGTTGTGTTCAGTCTAGACCTGCATTTCAGCTGGAGCAACCATCAACCTTGATACTTTAGTGAGCAGGGTGCTTTTATTTTATCTTTGTCTAAGACAATCTGCCAAAGGCAAGATTACACCAGGTGTAAGGTCTTACACCTTGGCACATGCAGTTTTCAAGCCCAAATTTTGTGACTAAACTACTTATTGCACATACTTGTTTTATCTAGTGACTTTTGGGTCAGTGATCCCTTTGAAAAAACAATCATAGACTTTTTTTTGTGCAATAACTATTTCTATTTGTACAATGTTTACAATGAGAATTATTTCAAGAGTTCCCTTTATGTAAAGGGATATTTGCCAAACAGATTGCACATGAAGCAATGTTTATGACATCTATTTGCAAGCTGCTTGATTCTGTAAAAATATTCAACAGGATTGATGTCCCCTTTGGGAGCATTTAAACCAAACTGGAATCTACAAGGGGGACCAAATCCAACTACATTTTGACAGGATCCTCTTCAATTCATTCAGTGTCCAAAGCACATGAGATTCCTTCTGCTGTGAAGAATCCTCCTCTTTGACAGTGGGAATTAGAATCATCAAATCACAGAATGATTTGGGTTGGAAGGTAACTTAAAGCTCATCCCATTCCACCCCCTGCCATGGGCAGGGACACCTTCCACTTGTGGTTGTTCCAAGATGCTCCAAGCCCTGTCCAGCCTGGCCTTGGACACTTCCAGGGATCCAGGGGCAGCCACAGCTTCTCTGGGCAGCCTGTGCCAGGTCCTTCCCACCTCACAGGGAAGAATTCCTTCCCAATATCCCATCTAAACCTCTTTCAGTTTAAAGCCTGTCACTACATGCTCTTGTCAAAAGTCCCTCTCCAGCTCTCTTGGAGCCCCTTTTGCTACTGGAAGGCTGGTGGAACACCTGGAACATCTCCCCAGAGCCTTCTCTGCTCCAGGCTGAACAAGCCCAACTCTCTCAGCTGAACACCTTCCCTTGACAAAGCCCCAGAGTTTGTCACAACGTTAAATATCAGATAGGAGAGTGAAGCTGTGCTAATGGTGATATTTGCATCAGCAAAGAATGATATCGGCTCTGTGCTTCTTGTGAGGTTCTCAACAACCTCTGTCTTCAAAGCTATATTAGGATCTTTCTTATTCTGCCCCAGAGTTTCAACTCTCACACTGTGATTTTAAATACAAGGAGCTGCTGCAGCTACTGCAGGTTCAGAGGCAGTTGTAGACATCAAAACAGGGTGTGAAGGTTTGACTGAGGAACTGTTCAGCCTTGCAGATATATTTAGGTGGATGAACATCTCACTTAGGGTGACTTGTGGAAATACTTTTGAAGAGATTTACATAATAGTTCCATGTGCAGAAGGAATATTTCTCAAGATTAAGGTTGCAGAAGTTATAAACTTAATAATGACAGCCAATCAGAAAATCAGTGTTCAGATTATGCCAAGACTCTTCCCCATAAGTGTTCTCTTACCTTGTCTTCTGAATCTGACTATTATAGGATAGAAGGATTAGACCCTCTGTAGGAAAGGCTGTTTTCTGAAACAATGACATAACCAAATAGAGATGGAAAAGACACAAGGAAAGGAATAGGCTCATATCTAATTAAGACAAGCAAAATATTTGCCAGTAATCACCTCACTAGACTCTATCATAGGTTGTCATTCTCCTTCAGGAAAGAGTTTGAATTTAGGGTTTAAATTTGATTTACCAAAATGGCCAAGCACTGGATAGATGAAAATTTTACTAAAGTAGCTAGGTAATAAATCTACTTAATCTCACTCTAATATAAACCAGCTATCAAGTTCATAAATGCAGTAATTTTCCTTCTGGCAACCAGGCCAGTTTCTGGGAGTGCTCTCTGGGTAGGAATGGATGTACCCTGATATATTGAAATAGTTCCTCAGTTGTGTCTCCAGCAGTTTCAGCAGCCCCTCAGTGTAAGGAACCCAACACATACTTCAGGATCAGACATTACTCAAAGAAATAGTTATGTTTTAGAACAATTTGTCTCACTTTGAAGAAGAATCAGTGCAACAGAAATATCCATTCTTTCTAGCTGGGCGAGAGGGTTGGCTCATTCCTGGTAAAAGGCAGCAGGTGGGATTGAAACAGCTCGTACAGTTTGGAGTCAGGAGCTCTCCTGAGATACGGAGTCATGGTAGATTTTGTCAGTTCAGCAATTCCTTTAACAAAACAAGTAAACAAAAGGAAAAAACCACAATAGCAATGCTAATAAAGCACAAATCTGTGTGAGTTGTGGTATGCAAAGTTCAAGCTGAAATCTAAAGCATGCTTCAGCAGTTTACATTAAATGCAATATTTCAAACTCAGATACTTTAGTATCGCTACAAAATGAAAGTAGGAGATAATAATCTTCAAAATCCCTAAGGCTGCTTTTTTTTTTTTTTTTGAGCAATTTCAACCAAGACCTTAATCAGTACAAGAAAATGGGTGAAAAAGGCTTTAGGCATGTATAAAACAACCCAAAAATCATAGTGACAAATCTCATGCAATAGACAGGATTGGATAAAACATGCAACCCTGTCAAAATCCTTTTTTACACTGAATTAACCATGTTCTGGGCATGTGAACTCAAGCATGTGAAGAAGCCAGCAAACATTTCTAGAGAAGTTTAGTTTCTTCATAACCTGTTGAGTTTGTTCTCTTAGCTCACTTCAGCATAAGATACTTACAGCTGTCTCAGGTACAAAGTAGCAGGTGCTAAAAAAACATGGAGCAATTACAGAGGAGGCAGGATCAGAGGTCAGATCCCTATCTTTTAAAATAGCTTTTCCTCCTGTCATGCTGTCAGTCATCTCTCGAGTAGTGGTTGGTACCTAAAACCAGAAGGACTGCATAAAAAGTATAATGGGGTAAACCAATTGTTCCCTTATGTAAAAAGGGGGAAAACAGAGTTTGACCCCTCTGAGCTGACTGGCGTATGTCTGGAAGGATGAGATTTAATTAAACAGATGGTAGCATACATTACTGCTTTAGAAATGTGATTAATCATTATAAATGTTCTAGGTCCTTTAAAAGAATGACTAGAGCATCTGGCTATGCACACTGAAACAGTGCACACCCACCTGACAGGAATCCATCTCCCTAACGTGGATGATACTTTGTGTTTATGTTCATTATTTGCAATCTTTATGCTTCAGTTGAACGAAGCAGTTCTGCCATATTCTTTTAAATAAGGCAGGTTCATTTTGATGTTAGACTGCATTTAGATTCTATCTACTGGTGAGTTTTAGCATCAACAAAAAAGTATGAAGGAAAAAAATCCAACCCTAACCCAGCGGTTTTCAAGGAGCCTGAAGCTGAAATTTTATATGGAATTTTAGATTCATTTCAAAACAGCTCTCATGTTACACATACATGTGAGCTTTATCAGAAGTCAATGTTCAGAACTGCTGCCTGGCTGAAGTTCTCTGATGTTCATGTATGTGATCCTAACTCTCCAGACCACAGTCCAGGTATCTTAGGAGTTATTCCTTGTGCAGGTTCTTGGCAAGTGCCTGTCACCTTGCATGTTTCTCTGAGGAGGCAGCATGAACACAGGGAGAGCTTGGCTGGTGCTGGTCAGCTCCTTCTGGGTCTCTATGGTTGTGAGCCTGGTGATTTATCTGCTTCAAATAGATATTATATATTTTAGTCTTCTATATTTATCCACGTTCTGTCATTTAGTTCCATCTGCTGTACATGGGAAAATGGAGTCTTTATTTTAGAATCCAAACTGCTGTCAGCTTGAGCTTTCAGAGACTGGCAGTGCTTAGAGCTGGACAGGACCCTTGTTTTCAGTCTGTTCTCTGTTTTCAGTCTAGAATCATGCATTCTATGATTCTATTCTATGAGTCTTTGCCTCCTAGTTCATTTCTGCTCTCCATTTGCACATTGCTGGCTGATACCCAAAGTATACAGCAATCATGCAGGAGGTGCTTGCTGCCTTGCAGGGTGGGGAGATGCCCTAGGATTCCTCTTCTTGGGAATATTTTAATCATGCTCAGAGAAATAAGAGATGAGAGAAGCCTGAGACCAAATGACAGCCATCAGGTCAGAGCCAGTGTTCCAAAACAAGTAGTGTAGGCTTAGTTGCCAACCTATATTGGTTTTCATTTGCTAAAAATCCCAGTGAGAGCCAAAGGTACTCCAACAAGCCAGTTTGTTGTTCCTCTTGCTCAGCAGATCAATGGATTAATACTCTCTATCATTTTCATATGGCTCTGAAAGGCTTACAGAAATAGACTTGCTGAAGAGGATCACCTTGCAGTTTCCCTGCATTTATAAATGCCATCTGCTCCTATCTGGGAGCTGGGTGTTATGGTAACCTGAGTGCTCAAACTTGAGCTAATTGCAGAGTACATGCCCATGCTCAGGGAGCACAGATGCACGTGGGTGCATAATGCTGGCACGAGGGTGGCACAGGGAAAATCCAGAATAGGGGGAGCCTTTGGATGGATCTCCCTTGTGACAATGGTCTGGTGGGAAGCAAGGAGGGCCTCTCCTCCACAGCCCCAGCAAGAAAGGAGGGTTACCTGTGGTGCTTCCACATGCCCAGAGGCCAGGTAGCAAACTGTCTGCTTCATTTCACAGCGTAGATTGAACTTTGGGGGAAAGATAAGGGCAGGGGGAAGCGTCTGTGCTGAAATCTTATTTTTCATATAAACTTTGAGATGCCTCGTGTTTGATTCAATGTGAAAGTACCACAAGTTCACTCCATCTGTACAAAGAAAAGCTCATGATCGCTGTGGCTATGGAATGAATTTGAATCATCCTGCACACAACTCTGTGTGTCTTTATTGAATTTCTGAGATTGTTCTTCATAGAAAGTAATTTGATGTGGGTACAAAGTGTTTTTCTAAATGCTTTATGCTTTTAAATGTGTCTTTCTGCATGTGGCCCTGTAGATCTAATAAAAGTTAATAAAACAATTTCCAAAAGCTGGACAGGTACACAGCCTCATTCCCCATAATTGACTCTTGTATTAGCCAGGATCCTGCTCCTGTTTTCCTGCTTTGTGCACCCATTAATTATGGATCAATTATTCAATTCTTTAGGAACTCAGGTGATGCCTGGCCTACTGAGTTGTGAAATTAAAGCAATGCCACAATGAACAGGAAAGAACATACATTTACTTCAGAGCCATTCTCCTTGTGTACTGATATTCCTGGGACAGAAGTGTTTTTCTTCAATCAATAATTAAGGCTATTGGTATGATTGTCTTTTCCCCCACACTGCTTCCAACTCTTCCAGCATACTATTTATCAAGATCTTCTTTCTGAGTGACAATCTTTCCCCATTTTTTAATGGCACAATCAAAATCTGAGAGCCAAATACCTGTTATCACTGTGGGCACAATTCACTCTGCTCTGAATGTTTCCTAAATGAAGCACAGCACAATTACCAAAACAACAACTGCTTTACAAAGTGAATCTTGTACTTCAGTAAAATGTAGCCACCAAGGATCAGCTCAACAAATAGAGCATTAATTTTCTCTTTGACATGCTGGAAAAGGTGTCAATCCAAACTGAGAGCAGTGGCTTCTCTGCTTCTGGGAGCAGGAGGAGAGCACTCTCCATCACATTGCTCATTTTGCAGTCACCCTCTTTCTTATGATTGCACTTGATTCCTCCAATATGTAGCTGGTTAAATCAGCTTCTCTTTACCTTTGGGGAGGAAAATTTCTGGTGACAAGTCTTTTGCTAGTAAAAATTGTTTGCTTTTGAGGAATGCTCTCCAGTGTAAGACTCTGAATAAATTTGAAACCAAATATTTACACAAAATCGAACTATGCTAACAAATGAAGATAATGGTCTGTTTTTCATTGCTTTACCCTTTGTTCAGTCATCTACATCAATCAAGTTAATCAATTAAGCAAATTACAGGAAAGATCTAACACTTTATAGCTTTTTTTACACAGAGAAGAAAGGGAAATTAAGCTGATATTGTTTTCAAATATCTGTTCTTCTGCTACAGTGCCAGGTCTTTACAGAGTGCTGTATTCAATGCACAGTCTCCCTGGTAATAACTGCTCTATTGTAATTTATCTGTAACAATGCAGCAGGAAGTCAGCTCTGTATACGTAGAGAGGAAGGTCTGTGCTGCTGAGAACCAACCTGCTGCTGTCAGAATTCTTTAAAACCTCAGGGCAAGGGGTGTAAACCAGTTTGGGCAAAGATTTCCTTCAGTTCCTTTACAAAATGCTCCTTTTTGTGCTGTGAAACAAAGGGTTGGTCACACCACTGCTTTGGATATCTGAGGAAAACACTACTTAGAACAATCAATTCTGGGATCCCAAACTTCCTCTCTTTTAGTGAAAAAAATATTTACAGCTTCTAGTTAATTCATGAAGCCAAAGCTGGATGTTGGATGATGCATAGTTTAAAAAAACCCTCTTTACTCTCGAATCTTCCAGATGGACACATTTTGCTGTTTGTTTTCCAGAGAGGTCATCATGACCTCCTGTAATGGAAATATTTCCTTCTGTCAAATGGTCTGTGAAGGTGGGACATATATAAAATGAAAGCTCAAAGTTTACTCTTTTGTACTCCTTTTTTTCCCTTAGGTTGTAGCATTTAAAATGGGAAGAAAATTTATTTCAGGGTGGTTACATAGCAATGGTTTTGGATTATGCAAGTAGCCTACAATAATGGGCTGTTTAGGCTGGGCTTGTTCACGTAATAATTCCAGAAGTTCTCCCTGAGTAGGAAGCAATTGTGTGTCCCAGGAATTCAGAGAAACTTTCAGGTTGCATGATTGACACAAAGTTACAATATAGAGAAATTTTTTTTCCGTTAAAATGATTAAACTTCGAAAAAGCTGTGTTGAAAGTTAGTTTGTCAGTTTAGAAATGAGCAGGTGAAGTTTCCCTTAGTCTATTTTGAAAGCTCCAGCCTACACATATTTGCAAGTTTCTCACAGAAAATACTGCTCAGGTGTAATAGCTGCCAGAGGATGGTGAGACAGTGCACTGCTCTGGTGTTAGTCATTCATTGACAAACTGCCTGCTTTTGCCACTAGATTTATACAGCCATTTAAAGAGAGAAAATTCAGGAGCTGCAGACTAGAGTAGAGCAGCATAATGTGCTATTTCTCCATCTAATGGAAATGTTGGCCTCCCTGGTCACTCTTGTGTCTGCCCAGGAAATTCTGAGCCTTGAAAGGCAGGAGTGTTTTATATAGGACAACTCTAATTAAAAGGGCTCTTTGTTTCTCTTCCTGAGGGAACAATTTTTGAGGTCCTATATTATCTGTCTATACAGGGTTCAACCCCACTCTCAAGGCCAGACCTGTCCATCCTCATTGAGGGCCACGCAGCCCATGAGCTCCTGGAGAGGGACAGACCTGGAGGGGATCTCAGCTTGGTTCGTTCTCATGCTCTGGAACACCACTAAACCCAAGTCCAGTCTCCTTCAGGTTTCAAATCCACATCTTCCTGAGATGAACACAGACATCTTCACCCCTTACCTGTGCTGGAATCATAATGATCCTATGGATGAGTTTGCCCAAATCTCCTCCCAAACCAGAACTCACCTTGCAGTACAGACACAACAGGATCACTGGGAGAAAGAAGTTGGCTTGCACAGGATCCAGGGACTGCAAGCTCTGGACCTCAGTTCAGCAGTCCCTTTAATGGTGCCAGGAGCTTCAAAAAGCACCTCCAGCAATTTAGATAAGCCATTTAACAAGCAGTGCTATTAATAGACCCTGACAGCCAAATGGGGATAACACTTCTCACTGCTATAAATTAAAGGAGAGTTTTTCCTTTTCTCCTGAGGAGTTGGAAGAGTGTTAGCAACCATGGCAAACACATTTCCTGATTGCTTTTTCCTTTCTGTCTAACTTCAGAACACATCACTCTGGGGACTGTATCTCTTCCTGAATTGCTCCTGTTTGCCTCCCCCTGGGGCTGCCTGCTCTGTCAGCAGTCTGGGACGCAGCCTGTGACATTTTTCACTCCTTCTCTCAGAGGCACATGGTGCTGAGTCCTGCCCAGATGCTCTTGCAGGCCTTTCTGTGAAGTCTAAGGATAGAGCTGTTCAACTGAGTGATACTCAGCAAGAGAGGCAGGTCTTGGGAGAGAAAATCTAACTACAAGCAGCCTTGCCTCAGATGTTGCAAACAATTGAAGAAAAACTTGATTTCAATTTAAAGGGCACTTCTTCTTTGCCAGTTCTGAAGTGCAGTGTGTGGTAATAAGGGATGATTATGCAACACAATAGCCTGACTATAGTCACTGGAGCAGGGTGAAATTGAAACAGATTTCTTCATATAAGGCATGATGTAATGATTTCTGTCATGCTTGCAGCCAGCAATGAAATTAGCAATTCATTAAGTACCCAAACTAAGCAAATATTTAAGGCTGCAGGTAGTACACAATTAATAAACCCAAAAGCAGTCTAAGGACCTAAAGACTGAGTGCACTTCCTACTTTATTTATTAGACCAGAATAGAAGAAACTAGAAATAACCATCCACCTGCTCTGAGCACCCTGCCAATTATTTCAAACTACAAACCCAAATTGCAATATGAACAGCTCCCTGCTTCTAGCAAAGCACAATACCCACTCAGATATTCCTACCCTTCCTTTCCAACCAGCACTTTAATTCATTTCTCTTTCTCCCAGTGCCAGGTCAAGTAGATGAATATTGCAAGCACTGCTGATAGATGCAATAGCAAAGCATTCTTTTCCTCATTTTTCAATGAAAAGTAGGGAATGTTGCCTAAAGTGCAATGACAACTTTTTACAGTGTCTGTTTTTAGAAGCAGGCTTGTAAATTATTAGGGTTTTGTTCCTTGTTCTGACGTTTCTGAAGAGGCTGCTTTTTCTCTTCTGTGTTTAGCTGCTCTGTAATATTTTGACCTAAGAACTTGTTCTGTGCTCTCTTCTACCTTTTAACTCACTAAAGCTTGAGAGGATGAGTAGCAATATCTCTTTTAGCAGGAGAAAAGTATCTGAAAAACTGCTGATGTTCTTGCTGTTTAACCACCACATCTTTCTCTTCTTTAATCTCACTAGAGGTCAAGTTCAACAGTATGTCATGTGTTATACTGAAAGAAGTAAAACCTTAACAGTTAACATTCCTTATAATTAATTTTACAGGTATTGCTATTACTTAGATATAACCCAAGAAAATTGCTTTTCCCAGACACACAAGAGCAGTTCTGTGTTACAACAATAGTTGTGAAACCCTGGAAATCTGTGGCAGAACTTCTAAGAGTGCCAGTACCTTCACTTTCAAACAAATTGAGTGCCTGAGTCCCTCTGAAAAGCTCAGATCAGTCACAGGCAATGTGATTGCAACATACAGATGGTTTGGGTGGCTCTGTGAATCTGTTCACAGACTGCAAAGTAACCCCGTGGCAGTGAGAGCAGAACTCAGCAAAGCACTGCTGAAAGAATGGGAGAGTCAGATGCCCATATCCATGATTTCTCCTTCCACTCCCACTACAAATATTTCCCATTCATGCCTCATCTGACTGCCCACAACTGGGTGTAAGGCTGCACACACACATTCTCTTCTGGAGCATCTGTGCTGCTTAAAGAGGTTCTGCCCCCAGCCCACACCCATCTGTCTCCTCTGCCTCTTGCTCTGTCTCTAAAGTCACCTGATTTCCTCCAAGCCTTCCAGATGTCTGTCTAAATCTCACTGATGTTACCAAGAACCACTGAAGGCTGGGCCACAATGTAGGAAATGAGGAGTTTTTTCTCTGAAAGGGAAAAACCTTATTTTCCCTTTTCTAATTAAGAAAAATAAATGGAAAGGATGAGATGTATTTTTTTCAGCCTGAAGTCCAGGACAAAAAGATATTTCTCAATATCTTCACTTAGTTGTTTCCTTCATTTTTTACACAGCAGAAAATCCAGCATGGTGAATGTACACTGTTTTTCAGACCTGCTCTGAGCTGAGCTGCAGAGGAATCCCCTTCTCTAGGGGATGCACACCATCCCCAGCCATGAGAGGCTCTCTGTACCTTCCCCTCTCCCCTGCTCCAATATGTCCCCCTCAGGTTTTGGTGCAATATGAGAGCTCTGAGATGAAACTGGATGTACATATTTTTTGCTGTCTCTTTTCATGTTCACTCAGTACAGAAATAAATCTGGAGGTGACTACACCAGATGAAATATTAATAGAAACTCCTCCTTTCCACTTTTACCATACCTTGGTGATTCTTTGCATCCATACAAACCAGGTGAGTGACTTTCTGAGCTGCCTCTTCCTTCTGGTCCCTCGTGTGTCCCTGCTGCAGCTCTGGAGCCCTGGCAGGCTGCTCCCAGCAATGTTGGTCCCTGTGTGTGTCCACAGCATCCTCCTGCTCACCTTGTGATGCATTCCCTGAAACCTCTCTCTGGTCAGATTTAGCTGCTCTGTTGATCAGGAACGTTCCTGATCCCACAATGGACACCTGGCAAAGGTAATGCCCCTTAGGGATCTTGCAGCAGACACTGAGAATAAACAGATGCTCTCACTCATGGGGAAGTCTTTGCTTAAGCAAAAGGTGTTGTATGGTCTATTTAATATTAATATTATTGTCTTTTGAGCATAATTGTCTTTTGAGCATAATTCAGAGAAAGCTTTGATACACAACTTGATTTCTGTGTTTTATAAAAAGGCTGAAAAGTGCTTCAGCATTTCCTGACTGTTCCTTTCCATTGTTTGAGTAGCAGCAAACAGTGATGTGTTACTCACAAGTGCCTTTTGTTTTGGATGTAAATGCTTATTTGAGGTGGCATCAAGACTTCCTTTAAATGCCCTGGCCAACAAAAGGGAAAAAAAAAAAAAAATTATGGATGCAGCTTCTAAAATTCCACACTCATTGCCCTTTAAGTATTGCAATCCCATGTTCCTGAGATTCCTTCCAGATATATTGTCAGACTTAGGAGTGAATAAAGGTGAACTTTATTAAATAAGTTCATTATAATGGTATTTCATAGGTTTGGGCTTGTGATTAATGGATTGTAAATTTATACTTTAAGACTAGAAGAACATGATCATATAAATTGTCTTATTGAAGTTAACAGGGCTGTTCTTTGAAGAAAAATGCCACTCAGCAGAACATTTAAATGTATGCATAACTCCAAGCATATGTTTAAGTTCAAACGAAGTCAATCTTTTGGTTTTAAAAGAGCTTGACTGTGCTTAGGTTCCTTAAAACATTTATATTAATATACAGGGTGGCTGCTGGAGTAGCCTTGGGGTGTCATTAATGATTTAAAAACAATAGTCTTTCTAAGCACTCATGAACATTAGGTAAGAGAACTGCTATTAGTTGGCAACAAGGTTAAAGCCTTAAAAACTCTGTCATCTGATCTGTTTATTAAACTTTCATATGCATTTTGCAGATGCAAAGAAGAGCATTTAACTGCATGCCAGTTGCTGAAGACTGGTACCTGCTGCCAAGTGTTGTAAATAAAAACTTGCCAGAGTGCAGTTCAAGAATGGTAGTGAGGAAAGGATTTGCTATTTCTAATATTTCTGACTACATATTCAGAAAAAAAAAATTGTGGATTTGCTCTGAAAATCGTTTTCTGTGGGTTATTTTGGAATATCCTTTCCCTCACAGACTAACAGTACTTTGTGGAGGGATGGGAAGGAACTCTCTGTGGTCACACTTCTGTGTAGTGACACAGCACAGTGTGATGAAGGAGCATTGCTGACACAGCAGCCACTTCAGTGCATCTCCCTTACAGCAAAACCTGCTCTGTATAGGGGTAGTTTGAAGGCAGAAGTTCATTTATTATATTTCTATAACACCTGATGTCTTAATTACAAGAAACCAATACAAAACTAACAGGAACATTGTACATTTTTAAACAAGGGTTTTGAGGTTGAACGTATTTTTTGCTCTGTACACGTAGGACACTGTAAATACAAAGGAAACTTTTAAAGTAAGCCTTCCAAATCTAAATCTCAGGGTCCTTATCATAGGTAATCTATCAGGAAACACAAAACAAACACCATGGTTAATCCCCTGCTTCTGAAGTGTATCTGCAGGTTGCTTGGCAGCACAAAGCAATCACATGCTCCACAGAGCATCCTTTCCCTCACTGAGAAGAATCAGCCCATCATTTTTTCTCCCCTTTAATTTCTAAGTTCATTTTTTACAAGAGAGTCTGGGTCTTTCCGTATCTGCAGCCTCCCCTCTCCAAAATGAAGGATGGTACAGCTACATTGGTGTCTGGTGTTCACACCTGAAATTGGCCCCAAACCTGCTGATGTGCTTTAGCAGAGTCCCATTCACATCAGAGGGGTGAGTGACAGCTTACAGCAGAGCTTACAGTCCCTTTGGCCTTTCATCTGAAGGACAATGAAGGACACAACAGCAGTGGCGATGACTGATCAAGTGTAGCCCCTTTATGTTTGACCAAACCTTCCTGATCATCACTTGACATGACTGAGATCAGTCATGGTTTTGCAAATGACCAGGAACACCATAAACCCATGGACTGTGAGCAGAAAACCCCAGAGCCCTTAGTGGCCATTTCTCACCTGCAGCATGAACTCTGCTCTGTAACACCTGGTTGCTGTTGTCCTGGAAAACACCATTCTCATTTGCACAAATGATTGATAATATGACAGCTTTTAAACTTCTGTTTCACACAAAATGCACAGAAGTAGTGGGCTCATATCACCAGGCTTTCTGCTGAACACTAAGTGGTACAATTCAGAAGAAATTCAATACTGCCTCTTTTTTAAAGCCAGGCACAGGTGTGCATGCATTGAAAATAACAGAAGTCCTTATCTGGCTATGGGTATTGAGAACGAGTACAATGGGTAAATGTTGATTAAATTTCAGATACACTGAACTGGGCAGTGCTTTAATCAATTTTTTTTTCATATATTCCCCAAAGAGGTGTGTATTTTAATTTAAAAGCTCTGTAGAAATAAAAAAAAAAGACAGTAGTGCCAGTCACCAATGGGATGTAGAGAAATATCAGAGGCCTCATTCAAACATTTTCAGGCTTTTGTACAGCAAAGCTATGAAGGGCTCAGAAATGTACACTATCAGAAATGTAAGGTTTTAACATTGCTGTTCTGCTCCAGTGAATGGCCATAAATACAATATTTATAAAGTTTTCTGTTTGTCACTCAAAGGACCCAGTATAAAACCTATTAAATTCATGATTAGAAATATGTTCTGTTCCTTTTCCAAATTCCAGCCTGTGCTCTGGAAGTCAAAATGCAAATTTTCTATCACAGGCATTGACAATAAAGATGAAGACTAAATGCCAAATTAAGCCCTAATCAATGCCTTAATACCTTCAGATTCTAATGCACCTGCCCAAGACTGAAACTTATTTAACAGCTTTTAGAATGCTGATGCAGAGGAGTCAACTTCTGTTCCACTCTTAACTCTGGTCGGGCTCTTAGGAGCTGAGAAGAATCAGAATAATTTCTGTCTTAATAGGCACTAGGATAAGGTGAGTGGTGTCTGAAAAGGACATAGGGCACAGGAAAAGGTGCTGTTCTTACAGGTTCTTTTCCAGCTGGAACCACAGTTTGACTTGTGGTGGATGCCCTTTTGTTCTCATACACAAAATTCTCTCTGAGATGGTATGAGAGAATTGTGAGCAAGTTATCCTCTGGATATTCATTGATTTCAGCTAGAAAAACAGAAAGTAGCTGTAATCCACCCATAGCTGACCAATGAAAAGCACTGGCTAGAATTAATCTTTAAAATACATTGTGCTATGCAAAAACAAGGTAATTGTGATCAAGCAATGTGGCATTTACATGCTCACTGCTATCAAAGTTCAGAGCTGTTGTGGTCTAAATAATTTTCCAACAAAAAGATACTTGTTTTGGAAGATCACCTCACTTAATATTTGGCATTTTACTTCTTAACAAATTATTTGAATAATATTTGAGAATCAACTTTTTTTTTAATTAAAACTTACAAAAAAAAAAATGTCAGGTCAGCCTGTGAGTCATCTGAGCATTCTTATAAATTTTTTTTATTTTCAGTTCTTCCTTGAATTAAAAATAAAGTTGTGGTGAATGGAAATTTCTTCTGGCAGTTGGTATTTACAGAAGCATTTCTGTAGCTGCAGCTTAGCGTGGATGTTAAGGAATAACAGAAACTTTTTAAATTATAGAACTAATTATCTACACACAGCTGATCAAACACTTTGCACTTCTAGCTGTGAGCACAGCTCACCACATCTGTTGGCCTCTCCCTGGGTAAGCCTGCACTGCAGTTGCTGCTGTGAATGTTATGGAGTGGAGACACACCAAAGGCAGCATTAAACTAACAAGCCTTGGATTTGTTACATGACAGCACAAAGCTCAGTGGTGGCTTTTTGCCTGGAGTCTTACCCAGCCACTTGCTGGCTGTTGGAGGGTTTGGGGGTGCCACAGAGCTGGGCAGCTGCAACTGCTGCAGCTGCAAAAGCCTAATGCTGCTTGTCCTTCACAGCCTCTTTGCTCTGCTGGGTTTTGGGTGGTGTTTTTTAAGTTTCTTCAGAAAGCTCACTGGACACACAGATTGCACTTAAAGTTCTTAGAGGACAAAGGGATGCCTGTGGATTGGCAGCACATCAAAAAGGGAAGGAGTCCAGGCAGACTTGAGGTAGTTTATCCCTCCATGAACAAGTTGAGTTGTAGCAAAGTGAAAGAGAGAATTTGTTTGGATAGGCACAGTGCTCTCCTGAGTACATTGTGTTGTGACTGTTATTTAACATTTCAGATCTCCTTGTCTCACCTTAGATCATGAGGACTCCTGGAGCTGCACAGTTAAAGGACAGTGTGCCTGACACAGGGATGGACTGTGTGAAGAGTTGTTGGACTGCAAGAACAACCTGCCTGCAAACACACATCTCCACCTGCAGGGCTGGGAGCACTGCCACCCGTGTGCCTCGGGAAACCCTCCCCTCCTGTCCTCTGTGCACTCACTGCCACGTGTCCAGCTTTATTCATATCCACAGTGATGGAAAGCCACATGATGTTGTGTTTCATGTTTATGTATCAGGAAAGTGCTGCCAAGCTTTGTGATGCTCCATATTCTCTTTGCAAGCAGAAAAAGAAGAAGCAATTGCATCCCTTTTCCTCAGACTCCTGCCATTTCTCCCCTTTCAGGATCAGCAATTGTCAGCCAGTTGTTTAAAAATCCCTTGTCCTGGTGCTGTTTGTGGTGCCTAAAACTCTTGCTTTCTCCAACAAAAGGCTTTTTATTGTTCCTTTTGCCTCCACTGAATGAGAGAATAAGAGCAAGCGATTTTTGATTTAACCTCCTGCTGCTGAGTTTTCAAATTTTAAAGTGTTAACAAAAGGGAATGCATGTTTTCAGTGTTGAAAGCTCTGATTATACTATGGTAAAAATTTATAAAAATCAAAGGCAGGCAGACAATAGCAAGCTAGAGATATGTGACTCTCTTTAACTGCTGGCCTCTTGTAATAGAAATGGAACTTTGTCAGGAAAGCAAGCTGTAAAGAGAGACTGTTCTACCAAGTCTTAGACTGCATCCATTTTTGATAGATTTACTTAACCTACAAGGGAACAACAGTATTGACATATATCACTTTGAAAAATGCCAGCTGAACGAGGTATTTTTGTTTCCTGGGTTACGTGCTGAAGCCATGTCATTTGTTCTGGGTTTTTTCAGTCCCTGCTAACACATTCTGTTCCTGTATTTTATGATTATATGTTCACTCTCTAAACTACCCCAGAGATATTGATTGCATTTTTTGGAAGTGAACAGTATTTTCAGTATGTATGAAACTCTCATTTTTGTTCCTATTTATGTAATCTTTTGGACTAGAAATGCAATTAGATGAGTAAAATTATTATCCTAAAGATCCTTTAAACCTGGTAAATTATTTTTGATAGGGAAACTTCTGGTTCCATAGTTTTCCTCAGCTGACATAACACATAAGAAAGATTTACTCCCAAAGGAGGAAACTAATGAGATTAGTTAAATTTGGGTGTTGTCCCAGTGGGTTTTTCCTAATAATTAATCACTGCCTGGTCCTGTGCTTTTTGAGTCTCCATCCTGGAAGGATAATGAATATTAAGGAACAGAACCTTTAGGTTTTTTGAGTCTTCATTAAAACTAAGGACACAGCTGCCTGCTGAGGCACCTCATGATGCAGACACAGGTCTGGGATTTTAAGATTCAGATCTGTTAAGATTCAGAGCATGACCAGAACACCAAAGCAATCTGGTCAATGTCACCACTGCTGTTACTCACAGCTTGTTTGGGGAGAAGAGTTGGGGTCAGACTCGTCAACAATGTTCAGTGTGAACCAAGCTTTTACAAGAGAATTGTTCTCTTTTCCTTTCATTATTGTCTCTTTTCCTTTCATTATCTTGTCTTCCATTTCCATGTGAGTGCACATCTGTGCAGGCAAACTCTGTTTCTCTGTGGTGTCCTGGTGCCACCCCATCAAATCTGTGTGCTGATAGAATTCCTCCTGGAATGCTCAGGACACAGACTGGAGCCTGCTGCTCACTCACTGCTCCCTTCCTGGGAAAGCCATCACTTGTTTAGGGAGGGAGCTGATAGTGTTTCTAGCAGCTCAGAGCAGCTCTGCTCCAGGCCAGTGCCAGAGAACAGCTGTGTGATGTGCCATGTCCTTAGCAGATGGATGTGCCATATGCCATTAAAAGTGGTTGTCCAACTTCCCCTCGCGCTGTGGGGGAACAGCTCTTCTCTTTTGCATCCTCAACAGGCAAAAAGAGTGTGAGCTCCTAGGGGAGGGAAGGAACTCAGAGAAGATTCCTTTCAAGGGCTGCTGTGCCCATAGTCCCAGCTGTGGGAGGTACCTGCTCTAACTCTGGCATTACTCTCATGCACATCCAAGTCTGAACTAATTAACTTTGCTTTTCCTAAGGCAGGTTTGGAGCCTGGCTGGAGTGGTTGTGGAGCATCTGGAATGGCTTGGCATGCCTGAGGAGCAAGCTCCCATCTCCACAGGGCAAAAAAACCTGGGTGTACCACTGAATTCCAGGAGGAGGAGTTCCAGGAGAGCTCAGGGAGGAGCAGAAAGCTGTACAACAGCTTAAGAACATAATTTATGTGCTGGTTGGATATCTTGTTTAGGTGGGATGTTTCCAGCCTGTGCTTCAGGTACTGAACTGCTCCTGTGGTTTAAGCTCACACTTGTTTTGTTTTCCATGATCATTGCTATGGAATTGTGTGGTTAAATGGTCTGATGGACTGTTGGAGAGGTTCTTTCTGATATTTAGGAGCAAAAGTTATTGCCACCCCACTAGCCACTTATGGCCTTTATAGGAAAGCTGTGTCAATCCATGTTTTGTCATTTTAGGGTATGAATTGTATAACCAAAGGGACTAACCCCTTTTTGGTGAATGGCCAAAAACGTTTGCTGTGGTTAAAAAATGGAATTATACTGAAAAACATTGCTTTTATAAAACAATTTGTGCTGAGAAGGTGAAAAGCACAGGTTTTTTGCTGGAAATGTGCCAGAGCAACACTGTCTCAAACTGGTTGATTTGACTTCACTATAAATTTTCTTAGTTCAGAGGAATGACTGGGCTTTGGGCTGGTTGGTATTTTAGGTGGAAATAATACAAAATGGCAGTTGGGTGGAAAAGATTTGGGAAAAGTCTTCACAGATAAAGACTTAGACTCAATCCATCTCCTGAGGATGGTTGTTTTTCTGTCCCAAGTTATTTGTAAACCCAAACTGCAGGAGGATTGCAGGGAATGGGTTTGATTTTGAGACTCTACAGCATAATGTGAGACAATGGGCACATTAAAACCTACATTGAGGTGAATAATGAATAATGAAACTACCTACAGATTGGATAATGCTGAATCAATATATGAATGGAAGTGTGTGACAGGGGTTGCTATGGTATCTCCCTTATTTAATAAAGGAATAAATAAAGGAATGGAAATCTCCATAAATGGTCTCAGCAGAAATTAGAGCTGCTCCTGGTGGCTCTAATATATGGAGTAGCATTTTTTGAAAATTAATTATCTTCCTCCATAAACAAGAATGGGGTTTTTTGATCATGTTTAAAATGATTTTAATTTGTCTAAATTTATGCCAATTCCAGTTGAACTGTCCCTGAAGCTTCACTTGGGGAGTAGGAAAGTTATGAGCAGTGAGCTGTACAAGTGTTTTGTTCAGATTTCTGGTTTGTGCTGGATGTATCAAGAGGACAGGCAAAATACTCCCCAAAATGCAGGTCCTTGGGGAATGTGGCACCTGAGCCCTTAATTTTATGACTTAGCAAAGAAGGGATAGTAACAGGATTTACTCAATGGCCCTGAGCTGGAACACCCACAGTTACATTCCAGAGGTGCCAGATCACAGCCTCAGGTGTAAAATCAGGGTGTCCACAGAATTAATTCAATTACAAAATTTGGGTGTGGAGAGATGAAAGGCCAAGAGAGTTATATACAACAGATTATTAATTCTGAAGTTATGATCTGGTTTTACTTCTCAAACACTGATTTTCTCATTTAGCCTTTCCAGGATGTGATGATATCACAGACATTGGAAGAGTTTTGCCTGATCTGAGCTTTCAAGGTATGATATTTAATTATGTGTCATCAATCATGTGCTGAAGTTCTTCATCTTGAACAGGTCAGTGCTGAAGCTGCACATCACATCTTGTAGGTGTTCAGATGTGTCATTTATTGGCAGTAGATATTTATATTTTCTCAGTAGCATCTCTTATTGATTAAATCTCAATTTTTCTAGCAAACATTTCCACGCAAGTGAACAGCAAAAGGACATATTATGGCAAAAGAAAATATAAAGAAAATTTGGATGAAGCTTCCTAAAATTTTTTTTTTCTTCCATTTAAAGGTTGAGTGGAGGTTTCTCTGTGCTTGAGCATTTGTTACCCCTTAAATGTAACACACCCACCACATCTCCTACTGTTCCTGGAGAGTATCAACTGCTAAATGAATAATTTAAAGCTAAGTTAACTTTCCTGAGAAGGAGTTTACTGAATAGATGTAACTGCTGCCCGCTAGTTATCACATTCCAGGATACTTGATGAATAAATTATCTTTTTTTCCCCTAGCATGAAACAGTCCTAATTTTTGGAAAAACATTTGCTCAAAATATCCAAAAAAGTCAAATATATTTTTATGTGTGAAAAGCCTTCACTCACTTGAGTCACAGGCATCTATTTCCACAACAAAATGTAAAAACCAAATGACAAATGATTAATGTTTTTCTTAGGAGAAAATATCATTGCTTGCTTGCAGAATTGGGCATTTTCATGTGTTTGATTTAGAGTTTATCAGTCATGTGAAGGACACACTCCTCATATAGGTCAGGCACATGGAGAACCCATCTTTCCTCAGGTTTTTGTGAGAAGACAAAACAGCTCATGGGGATATTCAAAAGTAGTCAAAAAAGTTAATTTGAAGGACTCCTTATCTCTTGCTGTTTCTCTGAGTTACAGCTGAGGAAAATGGAGCAAATTTATAAGAAAATCCTTCACCTTGTGAGCTATGGGCCTGTGCATCCTCCCTGCTATGAAAGGGATGCACTTCCAGTTACTTACAGTCAGTGATTGCTGGAGTTAATTAAAAGTATAAATAATTTGCAACAAGAGGATGAATGGGACTGGGAAAATTATTTGTCCATGTATTGATTGCAATTGCATTTTTCAAGTTCCTCATGATCTGATAAGTCCCACAGGTGGGAAAAAATTTGGGCTGAATCATTAACTGGGAACTCAGTAGCATTTGAATTGAATTCAGAATTGCTGGACAGCTTTGCCTTTCTGTAATTCTGCTCTGTAAATCAGCAAACAAATTTGGCAGCTGTCTATTTTATTCTCAACAATAAACTGTACTTGACAATGCATTTGCTCTCTCCTGTGGATTTGCACAGATATTTCCTTTGGTGTTACATCACTTTTCTGCCAATTTGTATTTTGAAATTTAATGAGAGGCCAAAGGATGTTTATTGAGTTATTAATTGCTTTTCACTTATCCATTAGGCTGCATTTTCATCTTTTCACAAGAAAACATTCAAACACCTTTTGACCAAAAATACCCAGTAGGAAAGGTTGTAACCACCCTAATTCACAGGGGAGTTTTACATGTGCCTGGGGTAGGGACAAATAAACAACAGAATTCACTGTAATATCACTCCACACAACTTTCTCTTGCCACTAGTTAGGCCTTAATATACTTAGAAGGTTGCTCTTCTAATTTGAACTGTGTGAGACTTTGGCTGGAGGCTACTTCTGTGTCCCAGTGATAAAAGAAGACATAAAACAACCCAGTGCCTGATCATGCTCCCTGGCTGTCAGTGAATCATGTTTAATAGCATCTCCATTGCAGTTTTGGCCAATTTGCTTGCAATGGCATCCTTTTCCATGGGCTTGCTGCTCAGCAGGCCCTGAAGCAATCTATGAATAACTTCCCAACAGATGCTGTTTATGAATTGAAGCAAATGGCTTCCCTGTTTCTCTTTTTTCTCACTTCAATAATTTTCAGTTACATTACGATGAATATTTATAGTCCTATAGCAGTGCATAAAAATGGGAACAAGCAGACCTGTGCATTGTTTCATACGTGAGTGCTGTTCTAATGGCTTTTGCCTCAGTGGTTTTAATGTTCTGCTGATGGACTGAAAAGAGAATGCAAATTGTAGATCAGTCACTTCCATTCAGGGCTTTAGCAGACTGGGCATTGATGGAAGACTGTATTAGGAGCAAGTGTAGTGCACCTGATCTCCTGGAAATGATACACCCCCAACACGGGCCTGCAGCACCTTCCTGCTTGGCCTCCTCTCCTGGGAGTGATCCCAACCCTCTGCCTTGTAGAATGCAGGAGTTTGCCCTTGTGCAGCCAGTTTTTACTGGGTGTGTTGGGTTTGTGTGGCCAGATTTGGGGAGGGGGGGCTGCCAGAAGCTTCTCCCATCTCTGATGGAGCCAACTCCAGTGGCTCCAGGAAGGACCCAACACCAGCCAAGGCTGAGCCCAGCAGTGACAGAGCCCTGGGATAATGTATCCAGGAAAAGGAAAATAAATCTGGGCAATGGAAAGTGCAGCTGCAGGGAGGATGTGTGAGAGAAGCAGCTCTGCAGACACCAAGGTCAGTGAAGAAGGGGAGAAGGAGGGGAGGAGGCATCCAGCCCTGGTGAACACACTGCACTGGGTTCATCAGGCTCCAGGTAAAATGTTATGTGACTTAGCATGAAATTAATGGTTAGTGGTAGAAGTAGCCAGTGTTTCAAGTAATTCAGCTGGAAAGTGCAAAGGAGAAACTGGTTTGTGATCTGCCATCGTTCTCTAACAGAACAGAGCAAAATTCTTGTTCAATCCTAAAAAGGCCACTTTACAACATTTTATAATTCTGTAACAGTTCTTCAATGTTGTTTTGCCAAGAAAAGTGGTTAGATTTACAACTGTAGATGTTTATTGAGTTTTTTTCCAAGGGAACTGCTCTTGGTGGTGCTTCATTCATCTCCAAATGTCTGAACTACTTGTCATTTCTATTAAACAATAGAAGGGCTAAAGAAATAATGCTTTTACTATCACAGCAATTCCAAGATTAATAAACCCCTCTAACCTATTAGATACACTTGTACAAACATATTGTCTATAAATCTATGCTAGATACAAACCATGCATATTTAAATACAGAATATGTCAAATTGTGGCATTTTCCACTGCTCTGTAATAAATTCATTTATACGATAAAAATAATTGGAGATATGAATGACCACACACATTATTCACACTACACATCTTTAACACAGCAGTTTTATTCCTAGTACAGTAGCTGGAAACAGGAAACAATCTGAACAATTTCTTGTATCCTAATATGATGGCACTCATGTGCATTGCAGCTTTTAAAAATCCACTGTAAATAGAGCACACTAAATAAATATGACTCTTGTGCCTATGAAACCCAGACTGTGTGATTTCATCACTTTTGGCTTCCCATAAATGAATAAAAAGCATATACCATGTTAACTTGCATTATCAATTGCTGTGTCAGAAAAGTAAACTGGAGATATGCAGTGTGTCCTCAGTTCTAGCCCATTAAGTAGCAAAACAACACAATTACAGCCATACCAACCTACACTTGTCAAAGTATTTCTTTAACATTCTGAAGTCTCTTCTAAAAGGCACAGATGGGAGGAGGTTGGGCTTTCCAGTGGACAGGATAATCTGGTGTTTGGAATTGTGCATTTGTTGAATTCCCATGGAACCAGTAACCTGAGGAGCTGTGCCTTTGGGTTTTGGGGAGGCTGGGTCAGGCACCACCTTTAGCTCTGCCTGCCCATGCTGGGTGGTGGCACCAGACTGTGGCTCTTCAGGGAATGTGGCTCCAGCCTTTGACCCTCTCATCTTCTTCTCTAGCCTGCCACAACTCCCTTCCAAACTCCTGGCACTTCTCCCCTCTCCCTTGGCCCCAGGAGAGCCCAGGGCACCGCTGTGTTTCTCACATCTCTGCTGAGGTTTTTGCTGCTCTTCTCTAAGCAGCCCTGCATAAAGTACAGAATCATAAACAAGTCCTTCCCTTGAGATTACATTTAATTAAGAAAGGTACCAACCCCACAGTAATGTAAAGGCCTAATTTGAATTTTTCTCGATCTTTTAAGAACTAAAAAATGCTGTAAAATGTTGACTAGATACTCACAAAAATGTCTCCTTCCTGTCAATCACACACAGTGGGTTTTTATTTAATTATTCCATATAATTTATCTTCACAGTTCTCTCTATAACTCATTTCCACAGCTCCTTGCTTCTTGGACAGGTTATTGATCTAATGTGTGCAGAGGTTTTTTTAAAGTCAGTCTTTTAATAATAATCACCTATACTCAAAATCAAGGAGCTTTTTAATACAGGCAGTAGTAAAAATTTGATCAATGAGAGCATTACAGCATTAGGCCTTAAATTAATTGTTTCAGCTTACACTTTAGGTAACTTTGACATTGTTTCAATATCTGATCTTTTCAGAATTTTATCATGTAGGAAACATTATCTTCATAAATCACTGTCAGCTAAGAAAACAAAACAGAGTAAGTGGCCTGAACGATTTTCCAGGGTAAGTGGGGACTGAACTAGATACTGGCCCTAATTTCCAGCCCCCATGGTGATGATTTAATATCACAAAAGTACCAAGGAAAGCACTGGAAAAGCTCCACCCAAAACATTTGACAGAAATGTTTGTAATATGTTACAGATAAACTGCCATTGGGACCTAGCAGAGAGCAAGACTGAGTCTATTTCTAAGAATTTTTTTCTTTAGTTCACCACACAAATTCTTGCTAAGGAATATTGCTATCAATTAGGTTTTCATTAAAAAAAAAGTTGTTTTATTTTTTAACCACTGGACTAAGATCAAAAGTGCAAACCCAGAGCTCTCTCCTTGTTAACATCAATTGGTTTTTTTCAAATTATCACAAATCATTTATTTAAAAGAAATCTGAAGTAACATGTAGACAGTGAACTGGGGGGTCAAGTGTGAGGACATTTTGGATCACACACAGCTCAGCTCCCCACTGCTCCTCAGGGATCATCAATCCAGAGACAAATTCCAAAAAGCAGAGCAGTCAGTGTGCCCCAGGAATGTGCTAAAGGGGAGGGATAAAATGGGTGTTGTTTTCAGGGGGAAGGACACCTATAAATGCACAGATATTCCTTCAAAGGGGTTTAATGGTTGTGAACTTGTGCACATTTAAACAATCCTAATGCTGGGTGTTTTAATGAGTTGTTTATTGCTATGGACCTTCCATTTGCCACACACCAAGCAGGCTATAAATACTGATTTATATAAATTATTAATAAAATCAACATCTTTTATCACTTTTTTGCCTGACATAAACTATGATGAGCTGGAAGTCCTACAAATGCTTTTAAATGGTTCCCCCTCTGCCCTCCCAGTACACATGAAGAAAACATTTGATTTTATAGAACAGTGGAAGTGCTTTTTGTGTGGCTAGAGTAAATTTCCTCAGTGTTTCTATAGTGGAGACTAATCACCAAAGTGGCTTTGTTATTACCTAACAAAAGACTAACATGCTTTATCTATAAAAAATCGTATCTTTTCTTTTGTCTGTTTCATCTCAGCCTTGTTTTCTGCTATAGTTAATTACTTTTCTCATAGACAAAATAAACTCCATTAGTAGTAACAAGGGAGATCCAGATTAAGGGCTCAGGGAGGCTTGGATCTTAAAGTTAACATTACTGTGTGAGCAGGAATTTATCAATTTGGGATTAAAAATTAATCACTAAAAATGTTTTAGAAGCATGATTCATAGTCAACCCAAAATACTAGAATGCTTATTTGAATCCATAGAAAATACAGATGTCTTTATTTTAACTTTATGGGAATTGCACTGGAAAATCAAAAGGAATATGTCTTTAATAAAGTTCAATTTGAAACCTCACATGTGACTTTTTTATTTCTTTATCTTTTTTATTTTTTTCTTTTTTTTTTCTCCTTTCCCACTGTGACAGGACTCAGATAAAAATAGCAGAATAATATCACAGATGTTCCTTTACACCAGTCACTGGCAGTGTTTATCCAAATGATGTTTCAATACAAACACACAACTGCTCCTTCTGTGTTATCGTTGTCAAAATTTTGTTTCAAATGCAATAAACGGAGAAATGTGAGCAGATGTGGCACTGACAGTTTGCTTTTCTCCACTGGGCTATGTGGCAAGCTCATGTCACATCTGCATTTTTAGAATATTTAATTCTGAGCCTTTTCCAGCCAGTCTGACACTCCTCAGTCGGCTGCTGGATGGGCTGGGGCTGTGCAGGAGATGTGTGCAGTCTGCTCCTGGAACTCACTGACTTCTTGGAGAGCACTGGGGAAACTCATTTCTCCAGCCACAGAGGGCCCCTGCAAGCTTGGATTGTGTTTATCTCAGATTTTTCCTGAAGTCTGCCATGGAGCATCCCTGACTGCTGCAGCACTTTGGTTTCAGCCCCAGCTGTGCTCTCGTAGAGCCAATGATAAGAGCTGCCAAAATCAGCTGGATGGGAGTCTGCAGCCTCTGGGGTGGCTGGAATTGCAGAGGAAGGGTATTTCTTGTCAGGTGGAGGTGTTTCAGGGCATATGGTGGAATTTGGGCAGGAGAGTCACCCAGATTCCAGCCAGCCCTGGAATATAATCCCCTAATACCCATATAGAAATGGGCAGCCTCTGAATCTGGGAACCAGAGAAATCCCAAGGAAGAAACTATTTTAGTGTAACAGCAGCTGAGGCCATAAACCACTGTGAAATAAATATACTTTATAAACATAAAGTGAAAAAGTAGTCCCTCACTTACAGTTTTTATGTGATTTATGTCTTTAATTTATTTAAATCAGTGACCGATCAAATGCAGACACAAAATTAGAAATTCAGGAAAAAAAATTCAACAGTCACAAGGAAATATTGAGGTTTTATTTGTTCTCCTCCTGCAGCTGCCTCTCCACGTTACATGAATTTATCTCAAAATGAAGCACGATGAGAAATCATCCTGCCAGAATATTATTGATCTGTGATTTGGGTACCAGGCTCAATACCCTGTAGACACAGATGTGAAAGAGACAATTTACTCCCTCTCACCCCCAAATTTTTCAGAGGGTACTTAGTTTCAGATATATAAATCCATAAGCTTTTCACAGCAGTTTTGTGACCAAATCTATGCCACTTATATTACTTGTGGGATTTTTCAATAAAGAATGAGTCAGTATCCTTGAATAATCAGCTGGTCATGCTTTGAGAGCTGCTGATATCCGTGCACAGAGCCCAGAGGGTTCCACACACAGCCAGGCTGGGCTGGGAGGTGCTCAAGGGAAGGGGCTTCTTTTCTTATTCCTTTCTTTTTTTTTCCCCATTGGTTACAGTGGGATTTGGAGCTCAGTAAATTCAACAACAAACTTCAGCTGGTGTAAATTTCACACATTTGCTTCAAAAGCAGACGCTGCCTTTCACAGTGGGAATTTTCCTGCTAGCTGGGGTATACACAATTTGCAGGTGCTGAAGTTGGATGTCCCATTCTGTAACTTTGAAAAAGGCACTCAGATTTCCAATGCTGAACTAGTGGCTGTACAGTACTTTTCTCCCTGCTTCTTTGTTGTTGTAAATTGATTATTTGTACAGATATTTTTCAGAAATATGTGACCAATTTATGCCTGCAGCATTTGAGTACAACATGGTCCATGTACCAGGACAAAGCCAAAAATTCACAGAATGATATTTTCTTTGGCCACCTCTGCTTGATTTAGGAAATCAAAATGTTTGTAACATGACAATCTGGTCCTCCCTACCAAAATAATTCAACTCTCTTTCAATATTTACCACGAAAGCTACACCAATATATCAGTGATTAGCTGTTGAAAACCATGTCTGAACACAGGAAAAATGGAGTTTTAATTCTCTCAAAAATTTTGATTTCTTTTGTAGTCTCTGAGAAGTCAAACAACCTGTTTGCCAGGATATTGGTGGTCAAGGAGGAAGGGCTGGTGGGGATGGAGCCCTCTCTCCATGGTTGCCTCAATAAAAAGCTAATTTACTTTTACAGACTTGGAAATGTACTATGTGGAGAAGCTCTTTTATCTTCCCTAGGATGGGGTTGGTTCAGCTCATGAGCATATTTATTCCTTAGGAAGATATCTTTAGGATTAGACTCTTTGAAGTGCAACAAAGACAAGTTGCACTTTCTCAAGGCTGAGCCATTATATGTGAGAGCTCCTTCTGGAGTCCAGCCATTTAAAATATTTTACAAGTATCTTTTTGTTAATAGGTTGAGCCATAAGGATGAGATAACTGCAGTCAAATATTTGTGCCTGTTCCACAATGATTACCTTTTCACCTTATCTATATCAGGGAAGGACCTCTTACATTCCCAGTGCAGGTTTTCTGCCAGTGCCTCTTTAGAGCAATGCTCAGCCTGAAGGGCCACCAAACTCTGCTCTGGGACATTGTGTGATGGTCACAGAAACTTCTCCCTCAGCAAGACAAGAGAAGGAAACTGATGATTTGTGCAAGATGAGGGGCAGGACCTGCTGCCTGTTGTGCCCTCCCTCCTGTGTGTCATGGGAGTGGCACCAACTGCAGGTGTTCCTGTGCAGCCTCTGCCTGGAGGGGCCCCAGCCCCTGGACATGGCCCATGGCAGCTCCACTTTCCTCCTCACTGCTGGGAGAAAAAGGAGACAGAAAAGATGTTCTAGTTCATCAGTTTTCCCAAAATAAAACCCAGAAATTTTCAGCTGGTGCTTTTGACTTCAGAAGCTTCAGAAGCTGAATTTGCAGCACCATCAAACCACAGCTCCAAGAGGAGCTGGTACTTCTCTTTCCAATGTCATCTCTACTGACCTCAAAATGAGATTTGCTTTTGCCATACTCTGTGGAATATGGAGCCCTCTAATGTCAAGAAACTGCAGTGGGTGAAATGTGTCCTCCACAGCTCAGCTCCTCACCCTCGAGCAAGCTGTGGGACTGGCAGTCTCATTGTACTGTGCTGAAACACAGGGTGTTATCCATGATGAGTGAAGGATGTGTTATGTGTGCTGACTCTACATGCAGGTTACCACACTGACAACAGCTGACTCCATGGTACTTCATCAGGCTCAAACTCAGCATTGTATTTTCAAGAAACTGATATTTTTCCTCATTACAGATGTTTTTACAGCAGCAACACACAACATTCCATCAAGTGCTGAGGAGACATGAGGTAAATAAACACTCTATGTTGCATGACAATTTTGTTTGCAGAATAGATACCAGGCAAATTTCTGGAAGAAGCCAGTAAGTTAAAGTTAGAAATTAAATCCTGCCAAATCCTGAAAGTTGGGAAAAAGATGTGGTTACCAAAGAAACAAAGAGTATGAAGAGATAGCCATGCCACTGAGGCTCAAACCCTGTCCAATGGCCAAAAGCAAGAGTCAGAGGTATTAATGGTAAAGAGCTTAGCATGTAACAATGAGAAAATCTGTAATAATGGCTTAAAAAGCCAGTCTAATTTTCCATGACCCTCCATAAGCCCAGTAATACTCATTAGTGTCTACATGAATTTGTTAAACCTTCTCAGCATTGAAAAAACATGACTTCATTCAATTTGGATTGGTTTGCATCTAAAACTTCCACATGCTGTAGCTTCCCTGGGAGTGACAATAACTTGTATTTGAGGATTAAGGAAACACATAATATATTCCACACCCCAATAACAGCAGCTAAATAGTGTAATCTACCACATTTCAAAAAGCAATCAAATGCACAGATCCCTGCCCTTTTAAGTAAGAGAGCTTGCCTGTAAGAGAAGCATTCTGAGTTTCTTAATTAAATGAAAAATGAGATGAATGCAAGTGAGTCTATGAGCTGATGCAGCTTCATTGTAATAGCAGTCATTAGTAGTTATTAATCATAACTGGGATAAACTGTTAGATGCCATCCATGTGACATGAACAAATTATTAATACATGTATCTTAAGGAAAAAACAACATTTTTGGCTGAGACTTGGGTGAACTTGCAGGAACTGGGAATTTGCTTTGATTTCGGATATATTGTGTTTGAGCAAAGAACCCAGCATCCCACAGCAGCCTGCCAAGGAAACAGCAAAGTTGTAGATTTCACAGGTTGTGATGAAATGCCCCTTTCGGCTCAGAATCCCGTGTTCACCCCTGGCTAATTCCATTCTGCAGCCCAGGCTGACATCCCGATTAAAGGTTTGATCGTTAGGCAAACACGATGGGAGCGCTGGGTAGGTTTGGTAAATACAGAGCAGATCGGCTCTTGCTCCTCAGGTGCTGATAGCGCTATCACCTGCCTTATCTCTCTGTTATCAGCACCGATTCTGCCACAGAGACACCGCCCGAAATTGCAACATCCTAAACAAGAAGCCTTTGGGTATTTGCTTTTCTCTCTTTCAAACACACACAACCACTCGGCAATACCAGGATGGGTGAATTGCCCTTAGAGCCAAATGACTTTGAATTAAATTTCTTCTCTTAACTACATCAGATGCTGATGCAGCACTGGTACCTGTGCAGCTGAAGCACCAGAAGAAAGGTCTGGGAAGATATTTTACCACCCTCTTACAGCCCAAGGTGGATGGAATAACCCCCTCAGCAGCTCCTGCTATGGTACACAGACCACACATTTCTCCAAAGGAAGAGGCAGCTGAGTCCACCCACCCTGTGCTCAGTTGGTGGAAATCAAAGAGTTTTCTCCTGTGTCATTGCTGAACAAGGACAGTTTGATTTAGGTGTATGAAATACACTTTTCAAGGCAGGTGAAGGCACTGCAACAGCAGGGGGGGATTTTGAAAACCTCTGGCTATAGATCCGGCCCTTCGAAGCAATGGGGAATTTACTCTTGATTTCCAGGAGAGTGGAATTAGAGTGCAGCCTTCTGAGAGCCTCCTGTGCAAAACATGCAGCCTGTATTTCGAGATTTAGGGATCATTGGATCATAGAATAGCTTGGATTGGAAAGAGCCATCTTGTTCCAACCCTCCTGCCATGGGCAGGGACACCTTCCACTAGACCAGGTTGCTCAAAGCCCAGTTCAACCTGGCCATGAGGCCATGAGGATTAACCTGAGCTGCAGCCCTGGAGAGCATCCTCCTTTTATCTCACTCCTGACCATGGAGAGCCTCTCCTTCCCTTGTGTTCACATGAAGTGTCAGGGGAAGGGATGGGCAGGTGCACAGAGCTGGAGGGAAGGAGCTACAGCACAGGCAGTGCTTTTCCTTGGACACAGCTCATCCTTCCCTCAGGTCCACAGCAGGATGGAGCCTTGCCATGCTGCCAGGCAGGGGTACCCGCAGGAGGTTGCATCTAAATCCTTCTCAAACGGATGTTCTCTCACTCTGCAAGAAACAGCCTCCAGAAGTCTCTCAGAATAGGAGTTTTGAAAAGCCCTAACTTGCAAATTAATACTTTTCAGGCAACTCCTGTCATATTTATTATTACAATTACTATTACTACTATTGGCATTTCTGCCCATAGCTGCTTGTGCATTTTCACAGAGTGAGGATAAAATTGGAACCCAATTAATTTTTCCCAATTCTACTCTCACACCTCTGAAACCCAAGAAATTCTGCAGTTGTCACCAGCCTGCCTATTATACCTATTATTTTGCATCCTGATCCCCTCCTGAAGAGGGGCATCGAGATGAGCTCATTCTTGATACCTTGCTGCCATTTCCCTTTGTTTTCTCTTTGCAGGGTGCTGATGGTTGGTTGCAGATTGGGGAAGGCTCCCAAGGAAACAGCAAGGTTACAGATTTCTGGACAAGCTGACGGAGCAGCGTAGCTGGGAATAAAACCTCCTGGAGACGCCTGTTTAATACTGTTTGCATGGCTTTGCCTCTTCAGTTTGCAATCACTCTGACTTCAAAGAAGTGTTTTACAAGTTCCTACCTTCAGAGCTTTGCAGAGAAAAGTATTTGTTCCATCTTCCCATCAGGTACTCTCAGAAACAGCCTCACAACTGCTGAAGGGGAGGGAGGCATTTTTGTGTTCTGATTCCCTTAAAGCAGCAACACCCTGAAAAACTGCAGGACAGTTATAGGTGCTGGGAGGTTTTTGTTGCTATTTCCCTTCCTAGCTTGTGTCTTCCAGTTTAATACATCCTCACAACCATGATTTTCCATTATCATAGTTAACATTTTGCCTTCTAAATGCAAAAAAGATGCATTTGCTAGTCTGTCTGGAGGCTGAGCCAGGGAACATTGTTTCCCACTTGATAACATTTTAATGTTCTTGGGAAACATTGGTCTATTTGTTAAAATTTTGTGCAAATAAAACCTCAGCCAAAAGTGCTGTAGGGCTTTTTACATTAATCTTTCCAATGGCCTTGTTTAAAGCATGAATTTTCTTCAGGGGCTGTTGTATTAACTTATTTGCTTATTATTAAGGACATTGAAGATTGAGAAAAATAAAGGCAAAGCTGCAGACTGCTGAGCTGAGAGACCCATATCCTAACCACAGCATAGAGTGAGGTGTAGAGTCTGTGATTAGGATAAAAGTGTGGCCATGAAAAGTGACAAAACACTCATTGCCTTTGGGAAGATCAGCATTCCTCCAGAGTGTCTCTGTTGAGAACAGAGGTTCTCCTTCTATGGCTAAACCTTGTTCCTAATTAACTCACTGATTTCAACCTCACAGCGAACTTCATCTATTTTTTTCCCCTCCACTAAAAATTAGACTGCTTTAAAATGAACTGTGAATTCTACAGAAATATTCTGGTTTAGACAAATTTGCCATTGAGTAACTGGGTATTTTTGTCAAAGTCTTTAAGATTATGGCACTGATTTTACACTGAGCCTGAGAAAATTTCCCCTTCAGGCCCCTGTCTGAGTCTCCCGTTGGTTTGATTCATTGCAGATTTTTCCCTTATCAGATGAGTAGCTTGACCATTTGATTTTATTGTTGGTTTCTTTCCAGATGCCAGAAGTACTGAGTATTTAAATATATATCTGAAGTTCAGCAGGAAATTGAAAATTGATTCTCTACAGCAGTTATCTGAGATATGGTTCAAGTTCTCACTTCAAGTTAGGCAGAGCAAAGAGCTAAAGCACTCTCTGGGGAATGGCAGCTTGACAGGTGTTCCAGGGTGATTTCTGTGGCATCTTTGGAGAGAAATTCAGAAATTATGCTTTTGTTTAAAGGAGTCTCCTGTCTCCTCTTGGTTCTGCTGAATAACTGTGGAAGGTGAGAAGAGAACAAAAAAGGATTTTAATTTCTGGGGATACACAAGCACCCTTCACTGAGGTGTGATGAGGTGCAGGCAGGTGATGGTTGGGCTCAGGCTCTCTGGGATCTCCTGGAGCTGGGCTGGGGCACAGCCATGGTCAGAGCTCACAGAGCTGCTGCTGATCTCAGGAGACCTCCTGGATGGAGCTGTGCAGGAGGTGGCTCCTTCCCAAATCCTTCAGTAGGGTCAGCAGGAGGGGATGTGTTGGGCAGGGTGGGGATGGCTGGAGCTGGGACAGGCACAGGGACAGACACAGGGGCAGACACAGGGACAGACACAGGTGTGTGTGTGGCTGTTCCTACAGGCACAATCCACTGCTGGCTGGTGTTGGAAGTCTCAGCCTCTGCCATGAAACTGGAATTGCCCTCCTTTAGTTTCCCAAGCAGTTCCCAAGGCTGCCTGGGAGTGCTGAGGCAGAGGAGGCTCCAGCAGAGCCAAGTGCTTACTGTAAAAATAAGTGGCATGGCATAAAGTCCTATTTTTACCAATGTTTCTATGAATTTGATATCCTAACAGAGCTATGCAGACTCAGGCTGGTGCCCTTTGGCATTCTGAGCTATATAAAAGTGAATGGTTAAAACAACATTTGGAAGCAGAGTTTATTGATGTTTTTCTCAGCAAAATTAATGAGACTATTCTTGGGTAAAATATTTACAGGACTATAATGGTGACTTAGATACTTCCCTGCCTAAGTTTAGGGTGTCTCCAGCACCACTTGCAGTGGTCACTTATCAAATGTCTTTTGGCCTCCAGAACTTGGGATATGTGAGACCTCAAACCCTTTTATGCTCTGGCAGGAGAGTGAGTGCAGCAATGATTCACTCTTGCAGGCCACTGTTCAATACAGATTGATTTGGTTCTGTATCTTTTTGTTTAAAATGCATCTCCACACAAATAACTCTGGTGTGTTCAAACTTCCCAAATAATCATTTTACCAAAATTCTGTAATAAATAAATTACCCTCAAAAATCTACTGGATATACAAATAAATCTGCAGATTCTCTGTTCAGCAGCAGCAATAAATCCTTCCTCTATCACATACAGTGTTTACATTTGCCTAGGGGCTCTAAAACATTATGAGATGAAATGATTTTCCTGTTCCTTGGTGTCTGACTGCCATAGAATTTAAGTGTTTCATGAATTTAATTGTGAAGAGAACAGTTTAACATCTTTCAGCCCCCTGTGGGAAAATGGAAGGAGGAGCCAACTGGATATTGCCTGGAAAATGATTCATACTTAAAATTTAACAATGATTATTGTATCAGGGGAGGTTCAGAAGGGCAGCAAATGACCCCATGTCCATTAAAGATCTGTACAAACTGGCAAAAGAAGATTTGATATCATAAGCAGGGCCTAGCCTTCTGCTTATGGTGCAGCTGCATTCCAGGTTACATAAATATCTTTATTTATGCAACATTAAGCCAATTTTCCGCATTTTCCTGAAAATCTATTAGTTGCTTTCAAGCTCTCTGAAAGGTATCCCATTTCATTGCAGGAAAATTCATCTGCCATGCTCTGAAGAGGGTGTTTGTATCTCTAGCAACTAAAAGCTTGCAAAAAGGCAGTTGCAATCTTCAGCTGCAGCAGAGGAAGATGAAACAAAAACCACTACTGTTGCTTAGATGTAAAAAGAATTCTGGTTTCAATGGAAAAGATTGTCCTGACTTACCTTGATTACTGAAATCGAGGAAAACATAGCTTCAGTCTATCAAACCATTTTTGTACCATTTAGGGAATGAAAGAGAGGATTGCTTCACAAAACTACCAGTTGTGTCTCCTTTAAACACACAGCCCCTTCATATTTTCATTTTCCCAACCCTGTTTTGGTTTCTTGGTCCTCTTTTATTCACCTTTTTCTTTGCAATAAGTACAAGAAGGAATTCTAATGTATTGTGTATGATCTTTTATTCTGACTTCCCTGCTTGGTGTGCAGAAATCAGGGTGTGACTTGAAGAACAATTTCATGTACAGAGAGCCTGCAGTGGATTCTTGGATTTTATTCAGGACTAAATGACAACAAAATCTTTGAAAACCTGAGAAGAAGGTGGAGTAGTAAAAGGGATGTGTGGGAGAAGAGGAATATAAAAAAAGGATCAAAACAGCTAAATTTCAGTTGGCAAGTGATAATATACTCTTCAGTTTCCTAGCATTAAATTTGTAGCTTCCAATGCATTTCAGTGATGGATTCTGCATAGGAAACTTAACGTAAATTAGCTATTATAAATATGTTTTCTAACAAGAAAAAAAAATATTAAATATCATCTTATAAATTTTGCTAATGTGCTTGGTAGTGAAGCAGAATCAGCAGTAAGAAAAAGAATACTGCTGACGATTTCAGGGAAGAAGAAAATCAATCAAGTGTAATGTTCATCATTCCTTATTTACAGGGATAATTTGCTCCTGACATTCTGCACTATGATGGGCATGGCTTGCTTTGCTCAAGATGTTCCCCATTTTATGTCTTTGGGAGCTTTCTTGCCTTGCCACCAGCTGAGTGCACATCCTTTCAACACGTGCATGGGAAACGAGGGCTTCCAGAGCTCCTGATTGCCCCACACCTCTCTAGTGCAGCTGACACGGAGACAAATGAATCTGCTTGCAGGGACACACTGTCTGAAGCATTGCTTTGGTTCATTAGAGCAGTGCCTGAGCAGTGCTCAATAAATGCTCTTTATCACTGAAAATCAGCAGTGGTGTGAGCAGGTCTGCTGAACTCCTGGGCTGCACTCGGGTTAGGAATGGCAGGGTCTGAGCACTGGGAACTGGGAGAGACAAAAATCTGAAACCAGAACAGCCTGGAGACTGGAGCATTCAGTGCTGCATCTCTCTCAGGGTGGGACTGTGCATTAGCAGATGGCAGCCTAAAAACAATATGTGCTGAGAGAGCTCGAGATGTATGGCAAGATTTTCAACACCTACGCGAGCGTTCCGAGGAGTATTGTCTGTCAGGGGGCTCAGGAACTCACGAGCTGCTTTTGTGTGGATTCCTGCAGCTATTATCTGCACACCATCAGCCAGGAGATGTTGGAGGCAAATTCGAGGCAAATTTTTACAAAATGGAATACGATAAGTAGTCACAATATTAATCCCTGAGCTTTGATGTGAGTCTTGTAAAACACAGGGAAAGCAGCCCGGGCCCCTCTTTATTGGTAGATCGTGGAGATGGGTTGGGTTGTGAGAGGCAGCAGAAAATTGGGACTGAAGAGCAAATCATGATCTTGCCATCTGCCTGGAAGGAACTATTATATAGGGTTTGCTGTCAATCAACCAACCTGTTTTGAAGCAAAGGCAGAATAGTATATGATTTTTTTATCCTGCTCATTTCATGCACTAATTCCCTACTCAGAAACTCACCATTTCTGGCACCAGCACAGCACTCTGGGCTCTGCCTGCAACTCCCTGCCTGGCCCTGCAAACAGGGAGAAGAGGTGTGGAAAGGAGTGCTCAGAGTGGTTTTCTTAAATAATGAGAAACCCCATAGATGTGACAAGGAATTAAACCTTAATTGTTTAAGCAATGCATCAGGGAATATTGGTATGCCAACTACTCAGGGTAATTCTCACTTTTTTTGTTCCAGCGGGAGATCTTTTCCCCAAACTCGCATTTCCACCCTCTTTAAGGGTGTCTTTGGTGTTGCTTTATGATTTTTTTTTTTGGTTAGTTGTGGGTGGGTTTTTTCATGAACATAACTGAAGGCAAAAGCTGTTGCTGTCTGCCTGCTTTATCTTTTCAAGGATTTTCCTACGAACCCTAGGCTATAGTATTGCACAGCAGTGTATTTCATCCATAACTACATTTGCTCATGTAGCACCTCCAGTCTGAGGATGTCCAAGCATGCTAAAAGAGGTGTGTGGAAGCCACACTGTGCCCCTGCACAATCCAGGGCATTTTAGAAGTAATAAACTGAAGTATAATTTAATATCACAGAGTGATTCCATTATAAGAGTCCACACTGCAGGGGACAAGTAGCACAGAAGCCTCTCAATTTGTTAATGTTTTTTTTCCCCACCACTGTCTGTATTTATGATGAAGTGGAAGCAAATACATGGGTTTGCAAATCAGCTGTTTGGTCAGCCCCCTGGTGTAATGCAAGAGCTGAGATTTGCTCTGCAGCTGAGGCCAAGGCAGAGTTAGAAGACTTTAAAGTGTTATTTTCAAGGCAGCACCTGGACTTAGGAAGACCAGAAGTGCAACACTGCAGAGCTGATCTGGCCTCTTGCATTTTCCTTTGGCAGCAGCCAAAGCTTCCTTTCCAAAAGAGCTGCTGGGCTGTGCCAGGAGGTGCATTTGTTGTGCCCTGGAGCACCCGGGCTGCCCTGGGTGTCTGGAAATATTTCACAGCCAGGAGAGGCCCTGAGCTCCCAGCAGAGCTCCTGGCACAGCACCACCCTGGCACCTTTCCCACCTCAGCCTGATCATTGGGATTTACTCTAACCAAAATAACACTTTGCACCTGATGGTGTTTTGGAGTCTTCAAACAACTCCTCCCTGTGTTCAGGTGGTTTGAGTTTATAAAAGCTCCCAGTGGAGAGAAAGGCACTGAGAGGAGGTGGATGGTGGTGGGGTTTTGTTGCCTTTGAAGCTGGGGAAGCAGCCAAAAGGTCTTAAGGAGGAAGAAAAACAAAAAAAAACCAACATTCTAAGGCAGAGGAAAATAGAAACAAGAACTAAACCTGCCTGTGACTTCAGGTCTGTGTTTTGTTGGTTTTTTTTTCTGAGGTGAGTATTTGGCAAATAGAATTTGGGGGGTTATGGAGTGGTTTCCTGGTTGTGTTCATGGCTTGGGCTTTGAGATTTTATGGTATGTTGGGGAAATTTTTGCTTCTGACAAGGACTGGAGAAGGGTTGGTTTGTTTTTGAGCTTTGGTCTCTGTAACACCTTTTTTGTGTGGATTTGGCTGCTTTTTCTACAATTATCTCTATGCCAGGAGAAGGTGGAAGGCTGGCTGGGCTGGGGGAGTCTGCCACAGAGGAGAGGGGAGCTGACTTGCTGCAATGCTTTAGGAGGAAATTTGTTTCCTAGATGTTCTTGTTTCTATGCTGATGCCTGAAACATGTTAAATTTGACAGAGGAGGCTTCTTTTAACTGCTGTTGAAGCCTCTTTTTTTATTACTGCAGGATAGTGACAGAATCACAGAATGACTGGGGTTGGAAGGGGCCTCTGAAGACCATCTAGTTCAACCTTGCTGCTAAAGCTGCTGAAATAATAATGGGGAGCTATTTTTTTATTAAGTTTAACTGAAATTTAGGAATAGAGTGAGTGTAGAGGGAGTGAATATAACCCAGTGACCATATCTGAGTTCACCATAGGGGATTTGCTTCCCAAAGTTTCTGAATGCCTTCACTTTTCTTGGATTTATTTTATTTATGTTGTAAATATTAAAAATACCCGCACCTTGGTGAGAAAGTTGATATTTTCAGCAGCAAAAGCAGATGCTAAACCTGTGCTTGAGGACAAATATTTGACATTATGAAAGTGATATATCAAATGCCAAATGTCCCCTCTAGCTATAGATACATTAATTTTAAGTTCATGCAGCCTCTGCCCCATGATTTGTCCACAGTAGGTGGATCTTGCCTGTAATGTGGTTTTAGCTGCCCTGGAACAGCAGCTGCAACCTGGTGACAGTAATAGTTTGCTTTCAAACTGGGAATATTCCAATAGCATTTTATGTAATGGGTTCAACCTGGCTCTTTTAAGAATCAGCTGGAGGCTCTGAGTTGGTGCTGGGACTAATTTGGGAATCCATGAGAAGATTCTGGATTTTCACATCAGGATGATCTCTGCAGCTAATGTATAGATAAAGGGTAATAGTATCACAGGAAGCCACAAACTGCTATCAGTTCCTGGGTTGTTCTAGCTCAGATTTCTTTGCTTTTTGGTATCTCTGAACTGAAACTAAAGGAACAACTCATCTCTGTTATATGATGATTATGTTTACCTGCCCTGGCATCCTGAGCACAGTCATGTTTTGCTGGTTATATTTTAAATATATTGAGTGCTATTGAAATCTCTTTTTGCATGATGATAATGTACTGCACAGATAATTCCTCTTGTTAATCCTTGGCAAGTGCTGATCTTGTCAGCTAATGGCAAGTTCTAGATAAGGGTTGAGACTTTTTGTATGCGTTGTCCTACATACTCTAAAAATAACTAGGACACAAACTTTTGTGATATAAACTTCCCTGACAAATATAGATGTGTTCTTTTTTCTTTCTCTGCCCTCATAGGCTTTGGAAAACTGTAAAAAGCAGAATCACTGCCTCCCAAACACAGTAATTGTGGAGCCCAGACATCCCTTTAACAAGGAGAAGCCCCATGTCTAAGGTAGGCTGGGAGGAACAACTGTGAAAATCCTTCCTTTTATGTTCTGTTCTCACTTCTCCCTGCTTATGTCAATATTCAGAGTTGTTATTTAATTCTTTGTTGTTTTCCAGTGCAAGCTAATTATTGTGCTCTTGTGGTTGCTGTGGGTTTTTGGTTGGGAGTTTTTTGGTTGGTTTCTTTTCCCTGTGGTTGTGTCATCTTCCTGGTTGGATCTTCCCTGTGTGCCTGGGAATGACAAAACTGCTGCTCTGCCAGGCAAGTTTGGTGTGGCTGAGGCAGCAGGGGGGGAGAGGCAGTGCAGGGATGTGCCATGAGACAAGAGGGTGCAGAGGAGCCACCAGCTCTGGGTGCCAAAAGCAGCAGGAGGAGCATCTCCTGTGAGTGTGCTGTGCTGCTGCCTTGGCTCATCCTCCATAGCCATATGTCTGCACCTGTGCTGGAAACAGCAAATTTGCCAACATCCTGTACTTGAAGTGGGACAATAACTGTCTGAGTCAGCCCTGGGCTCCTGGGAAGTGGCTTCCCTGCACAGGTTGTTCAGCTCTGCTCTTTCAGGCTCTTGGTGTGTGTGGTCTTTGTGTTGGTCAGTGGAGGCTGTGGTCACAGCCAGACAAATCACCAAATATGTCCCTGGTGTTTTTTTTCCCTTGATGAAAAATGTTGTATCTTTCTAGCTGAGCTCTCCTTGTTTGCCTCCAGGAAACACACTGCATCTTCTCTTGTCACTGGAAAAAGCTATAGGAGAAGAAAACCTGACAATACAGAGAGAAGGATTTAATGCTGTCATTGAAGACAGAGGAAGGGCAAGAAAGGAAATAGATTCAGTTTGGTTGTTGAGGTTGGATCAGATGTCCTGCAAGAGAGGGAGAAAAGTGGTGAGGACTGGCAAAGGGAATTCTCAGGGCAAGAAAGGTTTTCCTGGGAATATATCAAAAGTCCTAGCCAGGGAGTGGAGCACTTGGCTGAGCAGAGGGGATGTGTGCACAGAACATCAAGTATTGCTGCACTCATGCATTGAATGTGGGCTGTGAGTGTTGGATGGGCCAGGCTGTGTCCTCAGCTGGTGTCCAGGGAGCTGATGAGCTTTGTGCCAAAGGAATCCTGCTTTACTCTTTGTGTTTCCTGTTCCTAAAGGGAAGAGGAAAACAACCAAGGGCAGGAAACATGGAGAGGCTCAGGACCCTGGATGAGGATTTCTTGGCTGGTTTTGCTCTGGGTTTCACAGCATTGCTGTTCAGGCAGTCACGTGTAGGCAGCTCAATCTTCACATGCTCAGCTGCTGGTTTTCCATGTGGGATGCTTCCCAATGGAGGAAAAGCTCTGTGGGGAGGTGAGAGGGCCAAGCAAAACTACTCTGCCAGATTTTTTTAAAAGCCTCCACAAATGCTGTGAACCAAGGATGAGTGTCAGAAATCTGGCTTTTGGTGGAATTGAGGTAAAATTTGACTCTTGGCTCACCTGGGTAGGAACATTTAGGTAGGGAGGAGCTGCAGTGTGCAGTGCCTGTTGCCCAGGCAGCAGCCAAGGCAGAGTCTGGGACACGGGAAGGAGCTTTGCAGGGTGGGTGGAAGCAGCTGGGAGGGGTGGAGAACACAATCTGTGAAAAGCAAAGCTTCATTGTCCCAGGAACACCAGAACTCAGGAGCTCTGTGTTTCCAAGGTGGTGAGCCCTCTCCAGCCCCTGTGAAATACAGGCTGGGATGTGTGGTGGCAAATCCCTTCATGGGGAAAAGGCAAGTGTGGGGGAGGAGGAGAGGGAGGCAGAGGAGGCAGGATGCAGAAAGCAGAGGCCAGAGGCCCCTGTTTGGGTGCAAGCACCAATCTGGTGTCTGCATGAGCCTGCCTGAGTTGCATATGCTGTCCCTTTCTGTGTGCCCAGAAAATTGTGATAGAGGTTCAGGCAGGGAAGAGCATTTATTTTTATTTGCCTGTTTTTGTCATTCACTTGGCATCTCTAGATGAATGGTGGAAGCAGGAGGGAAAGGCTGCTCTCCCTGGGTGTGGGGCAGACTCCCAAAGACAGCTGAATTCCTGCTGGCCCCTGGCAACCTTCCTTCACCTTGGGAATGCCACCCAGTGCAATGCTCTGCTTGTGGCAGCTGTGCCAGCAGCCTGTGGAGTCCTTCAGTCAGAGCTGTGCAGTTTCCATGCCCTCTCACTGGGATAGCTCAAGTGCTGCTCTCTGTCCTCTCCTCCTTGTCCCATCAGCTGGCAGAGTGGGGAAGAACCTCCTCCTGACCCTTCCCCTCCCAGCACTCAGACCACATAACCCAAAGGGTGTTCTGCCTCTCTGCAGGGCATGGATTCATCCCTCCCCAGTGCTGCCAGGAGCTGCCATTCCACAGGACACCACCTTTTGTCCCATCTCCCTTCTGTCTGGAGACAAACTACTTCCAGCTTCCCTTTTCATGAGAAAGCCTTTTGCAATGTGCAGGCTGCTCACTTGTGTCTGTTTTCCTCCCTGTTTTCTCTTTCCAGAGTCAGTAGCCCTGCATTCAGTACAGGCCCAGGGGGACTTGTAAAGCATCATCCCCTCCCTGTCAAAGCCAAGTGAGGGGGCTGAAGTAAAGCCCCGAAGCATCAGGTGAATATGGCACTGTGCTTAGCAAAGAGGGCAGGAGGAAAATGTTTGATGTCTTGTTGGTCCACTGGAAGTTAAAACTGGCAGCAAAGACATCAAAGCAGGTGTGAGGATGCTTCTGCAAGATTTGCCAAGGACTCCTGTGCTCCTGTCTGATGCTGGGAGCCAGGGCAGGGGAGAGGCTGAAAGCACAGCCTGTTTAATATTCTCTCTGTCCCTCTGATCTCCCCCCTGCCCTGCAGAAGCAACATGTCCCCTGTTTCTGCAGAGCTTGTCCTGAGCAATAGCAGCATCTGTCAGGGGTTATGGTGGCATTAGCCTCATGGAGCTGGGAGTTAGCAGTGCTTGGCAGAGTGACAGTTCTGCTGTACCTTACATAAATCTGTATCTTGCATAAATCTGTCTCTGCCTACTCTGCCAAGGTGTGTGGTCACAATTTGTCTGCTTCCTCCTGCTGTCCACAAGGCCTTTGAGTTTCTTGGTTATATTTGCTTGAGATCCTTCTCTTTCATCTTTCCTCACACCTCCCCACTCTGTAGCCTTTCACTTGTATCTTTCCCTAACAGGGATGGATCTTAAACAGGTGTTTATTTTCAAATAAATTCCCATCAGCTGCCTCTGCTGCAGAAATCTCCCTGTATTTCTATGGGAGAGGGAAGGTCTTTGAGCCTTCCTGTGGCTTTGGCAGCAAACCCCAGCAGCCTCCACTCTCTGACTCCTGCTCTGGGCTGTGCCTGATCTACAAGGTACCTGCCTTGTTTATCAGTACTTCATGGAACTTGGTTGATTCTCATCTGCTTTTCTTGAGCCTTCTAGACCCTTCTGAGGCCAGAAAGTAGTAACTACCTCAGTTCTTTGCCATCTTTCAGTGTCTAAGGAAATGCTTCAGGAAAACAAGGAAACCTTTATTAAACATATTGTTATATCCCCAACCGTACCTGTTCCATGTGCTTTCAAACAAAGCACCTGAGAAGAAAATGGTGACCTCTTACAGGCATCTCTGGTCAAGTGAGACTTGGCTTGAGCCACTCTCTTGTCCCCAGCTCTGCTCAGGGACCTGGTGGGAGCCCTGTGCTGTGGGGAGGGTCCATGTGCCACTGCTCTCCTGTGTCACTTTGTCACACACCTGCCACCAGCTGCTTCACTGTTCTAGGGCTCTAACAAAGCCCTGCTCTGGGTGTTGTGGCAGAGGCCAGTACAACACTTCTGCTGGCCTGCAGGGCTGGGTGCTTGGTATGTATTGCCCAATAAAATACAGCAGCTCCAAAGGACCATGTGATCTGTCAAGTAAACTCATTGCTCCTCTCAGTGAGAGGCTCCACTGAGATGGATGTCCTCAGGTGCTGAGCTGGAGGTACTTGAGTGTAAGGGTACTTAGTGCTGTTATTATTTATGGCTGTTTGGTGTCCTGTGCTGGTGAGCAGTGAAGGTGGCACACTCTTCTACCACGGGTTATCCAGGGGGAAAAAATAATCCCACATTGTGTTATAGCACACATCCTGAGCTCTTAAAATGGAAGTTTCTGTTTTGTCTCCAAGCTCTTTTTCTTTTGCAGGCAGACATTAGAGCAGTAATACCAAGTGAATGGTATGTACTAAGTCTATACAATGGCTCTTTAAAAGAAAAAAATTACATATGGTACAAGAGGGAGAGGAAACCACTCCATTCCTGTAAATGGCCACTTAAGACGTGGAGAACAAATAACTGTAATAAATAATCTGGCATAGCCGAGCTTTAGCATTTGGGAGTAAATCAGAGCTCTTTCCATTGTCTGCAGAGATGCCTCGGAAACGGAGTTGGAAGGACAGATTCCACTCGGAGTTGTGGCAAGGTGTTGGAAAGCCCCCGGGAGCGGGTGGGAGTCTCCTGCTCTCTCCTGTGCCTTGTTGCACTTTCCCTGCACCACCCTTCCCCGCTCCCGGGCGTGTTCCGCTCTCCGAGAAGGGGAAGGGACTCCCTTAAGCCTCTCTCTCCCCTCGTCAATAAGTGCCAGAACCACGCTGGGGAATCAAGGCTGTGCCGGCGGCAGCAGCGCGTCCCCAGCTCTGTCCTTGGCTGCCCAGCCCCTCTCCTGTTCCCTCCTGTCCTCTCCTCGCCTCCTGCCCATCCCTACCTGCCTCCCTCCCTCTCTCTCTCTCCGGAGCGGCCGCTCCCTGCGCTGTGCAGGCTCTGCTGCCGCTATTTAAATGCAGCTCCAGTCGCTGGCGAGCGCCTGGCTGGGGCTGCTGAGCCGGGGCTGTGTCGCTTTAAGGCACATGTGATACTCTGCCGAGCAGGGATGTGTTGAAAAAGGCTCCGGCACCTCCAGCATCCGAGAGCAGCGCCCGAGCCGCCGCCGTGCCCGGGAGCCGCGGCTGCGCTGCCCGCACACGAGAGCGGCTCCTCGCCCTCCAGGGTCCTGCAAGCCGCAAATTATCTCAGGATCACTTCAAAGGGCTCGCCGAGCAGAAGGGGATGCTAGGAAATGATTTAAAGGTGAAAATGAGAAGGTTTCCACCCCTCAAACCTTGGCCACTCTTCTGACGGCAGTCTGAGAGCTCAGATGTCTTCTTTACTCTGGAAACAGGATTTGTAACGAAAAAGAGATTTTTTTTTTTTCTGCTTTTAATCCTGATAAAGAAGATTATTGGGAAGCTATAAAAGAAATCCCTTATTGTGATACAGATGGATTTAAAAAAGTATTAGATCTTTCCGATGAACACTACTAGAGTGATCTGCTCTTGGTTGGATTACTCAGGTAAGGAGCTTCCTCAAGATTTAAGATTCAGATCTGGAACTCATCAGATAATAAGTGGGAAATATTGACTGCTGTGTTTCTATACTAATGATAAGGTGATCTCTGGGTAAAACTGTGTATGTGACAGTTTGCTGATGAGCAAGTGCATGAAGAAATGTTTGTAAGAAATGCCGGGTTTGAGCACAGAGATAGTTTTAAATAATGAGGTTTGAGAGAGGTTTTTATATTTAAAAAAAACCCCAAAACCAAAAATACAGCCAGAATAGGTAAAGTAAGTGTGCTGTCCATGTGCTAAGAACATGATGCTGGAGGAAAGACACGGGAGCATTTAGCAGGTTGTGGAAGTTTTGCTCTTTGACTGGGATTTTTAAAGTTCAAATAACCTGAATACCTGAAATTCCCCTGCATGAGACTAACACCTTCCCCTTTGCCTTGTGGTATAAAAAGCACGGGAGCACCAATTATGACAAGAAGGTGTTAATTCCTGGAGACACGGGAAGACTCCCGGGAGCTCCCTGATCTGAGGGGATTGAATATTTTTTGCGAGATAAATGGGTCTAAAAAGAGAGGAGAAAAAGTGCATTGTATACTGCAAAGCAAACAGTTGGAAATGAAATTAATTATACACCAAGCAGTGCATCAAGCACTCAGTACAGAGAAAGGAAGAGCCTCATGCTGATCAAAATAATGTTTTGGGATTCTCTATTAATTATATTTGTCAGTTTATGTGGTTCATTTCAACTAATTAGACTTTAAAAGCTTCCCAAAGACTCTGCTGCTTTAAAGTCAGGGAGAAAAAAGGTTTTATATGCAAATATTTTATTACCACAGCATTTCACAATTTTAATATTATTCCTCTTCCTGCTGTAGAAATCTCCCAATATTACATACAGATTTGCTTTTCTGGTTTGTTTTATTCTTTTATTTTTTGTAAAAACATTATTTTTTTTCCATATGAGAGATTTAATCTTTCAAAGTCTTCCTTGCTCTTGTGAAAATGATGTTCAGCTGATTGGATTATTAGATAGAGAGCAGCATCCTGTCATTGGCTGAGTGAGGAGAGTGCCTGAAGTTTGATTAATTTGGCCATCTGAAATGCAGCAGAAGGTGCTGTTAAGGGAACTGGACGATGTGTAGCGTAGCTGAGCCTTGAAAACCTCCTGATTCTTGCAGGCTCTGAGGAAGAGCTGCTGAAGTTAACAAGTCAGGGAGAAATTTAGCTGGATCTACACTGGATGGCCAAGTGCACCAGCACACAAAGAAATTGCTTTTTCCCTTTGCAAAGGGAATGTTTTTAAAATTTTGACACAATCTGCTTTGTGAAAACGTGGAATCTTCTACAGAACACATCTGAAATCCAGTCTGGCCTCACTCCAGTCCTTGTACATGCACAGGTCGAACAAAAGGAAGCTGATTTCATCTGGGGATTAGAACATAATTCTGAGAAACAATTACTTTGTTTGGTAGACAGAAGTGTGATTAATAATTAATGCTTGCAAAAGCAAAAAACCAAACAATGTTCTGTTACCTTCTGGGTCAGTAATAGCCTTTTTAGTTTTGGGGATGGAGTATTTTGGCAGTGTCTCTTGGATATCTGAGGATCTTTTATGCCTTTCTGCAATGTGTTTAAAGCAGCTTTCATACTGCCTGGACATCAGGTTGGGTTTTTCCAGCTGGTGTTGTGATTTTTTTTAAAATTTGGTTTATATTTTTAACTCCCCCTGTAAATTCAGCTATGGATCAGTGTGAGAATATTTTCCAGCTTCTATTTATATTGTGGTTTTTTTAGTCTTCAGATTATTACAGTTTGATTTTTACCACTGAATTATTAAAGTTATCCAGGCTCCTGTGTTGATGCCTCTTTACCTCAGCTGTCCTTTTTGGGCATGACCTTTGTTGTACAACAATTGCATCCTGCAAGGGAATAACAATCCAAAGACATTTAGCAAAAGGAGTGAAAAGGAAAAATATTAAAAATACTGTAGTAATGGAAGCTGAGTATTCTGTGTGCTGTAAGGCATTGGATAATAACATCTCTCTAATATTTTGTTTAGAGAATGGCAGTGGTCTCTGCAATGTCCTGGGTCCTGTATTTGTGGATAAGTGCCTGTGCAATGCTGCTCTGTCAGGGGTCCCTCCATCACACTTTCCAGCAGCATCACCTGCACAGACCAGGTAGGACTGAGCTCAGCTCTGGGCTCGCAGGCTCTCTGCCCATGCTCGTGTCTGTCTTGGTAAATGCTTGACTAACCAGAACTCTTCTTATCATTTAAGTTTGATGAGTTGCTTGCCTTTGTATTGCACAGCATTGGTATTTTGGGGAGTTGAATGTGAGTTGTGCTTTGCCAGTCCCATGTGGTAACAGCCATCCTTTAATGCCATTTTTCTGATGATTCCCCAACATGAGAATCCTGTTTTGGGTAACAGTTCAGTTTCTGGGTCCTTGTTTCTCTCTCCCCTTCTCCCCATTTGGTGAAGTTCTGCAGTGTCTGTAGAACTTGGACACTGTGGCAGCACAGGGCAGCAAAGGGGAACTTTGTACTTATCTGACCCAAACTGGGCTCAAGTTTGTCCCTTAAACCACCGAATCTCCCTCAGTTCCCGTGTGTGCTGCAGGTCAGGTGTTTGCCTTGGAATAAATGAGAATTCTGAGCCTCTCAAGTTTACCTCTGAACACTGATGGGGCTGCAAAAGTGCAGCCTGGAGGAGAATTTGGGACTGTGAGTAGAGTGCAATGCCTGTAAAGGCAGAATCAGTCCCACAGGTGAGCAGAGAACACAGCTCAGGTGGGCTGCTGGATCTGCACAGCAGAGGTTTCACTGTGGTTTTCATTAATGGAAATGGATCACATAACTTCTTCAGCTGCTAATTGCTCTCTGAGAGATATGCTATGCTAAAAATTGAGGTGTTGGCATATTTCTAGCAGAGTATTTTCATCTGCTTAAAATTAGATGGGCCAAGAATGTCACTTAATGATTCTGGATCCAAAGAAAAAGTGGGAGAGGCTTTAAGAGTTGTAGAAATGAAAGATGGAAAACGTTAACTCACAGTGATGAGTCATTTTACAATGTGGAAATTAATATTTTCATGGTTTTTTGATCAAATTAGATCCCTTCAAAGACAGATGGTCTTGAACACAAGTCTTTAACAACTTTGACACTCAAAGTTTTCCCAAATACATTTCTTGCCCAGAAGTCTCAGGTGTTGGCATTGTCTTGGTTTCTTGTAATAAAGCAAATAGACCAAAATCCTTGCTAGGCCAGGTCTCAGTGCCCATGTTAGAGCATCAGATTAACCAAGGGTGCCACCTTTACCACCTGGCACTGGAAATTTGGGAGTACTTGAAGTCTGAGGGGTGAGAGACTTCTTTGGGACTTGCAGAGATTTATTATAACGCAATCATCAGTAATGCCGCTGGTTATTTGAGTGTGTCCCTAGTGAAGGAAATGGGAAAAACCAGCCCAACTAAACAGATAGGTAAAAAGGAAAATGTAATATCATTTTATGGAATCAGCTGAAACAAGTGACATTATGAGAAAAAATGAGAGCTGGGCAGATCCAGAGCTCTGCAACATTTGCCTAAGCTTGAAAAATCACCTTTTTTATGAAGCAAGAACAGCAAGACACTGAATGCATACCAAATGTTGGGGAAATGTGAAAAATGACAAAATCTTTCACTCAGAGATGTGCTACAGATAGAGTGAAGGTTTTACAGCTGCCTCATCACCTACTTAGAAGCAGCCAAGCTTTCCCTCCTGCGAGCCTGGCTCAGGCAGATTCTCTGCACCCTACACGAATAAGATTGATGGTGTTCTGATCCCAGGCAGCCAATTTCAGTCTCTCAAGAAATAATCCACTACATTGACAGATGAGTGGAATTTGACATGATGTTCACCTCGAATTCAGATTGTGCTGCACCTGGGAAGTACCAGCCAGTGAGTGTCCTTTAGGGAAACTCTCAGATATTTTGGACAATTTCTGCTGTCACAACAGAAAATCAAGACAGTGGGTTTTTTTTTTTCATAAGGCCATGAATTTGCAGTCTGCCAACTGAATGTGAAAGGTACATAAAAGAGATGGAAATATGTTAACTAGCAAACTGAGTGATTTTAATGTATTCAACTGCAGTCCCTGAGCACACCCTATTTTTCATATTTATATTATTGGGAACATGTAGTTTACTTTTAGTTAGAAACTGTGTAAGTAAGATTAAAATGTTCAGCCAAATAAAAGTGAATAAAAGATGGATGCAGATGAGCCAAGGCATATTTTCAGTAATTTAATATTTGGAATATGAAATGTCAACTTATTGAATCATGACAAATAGAGCTGTAATCAATAGCATGATCAGCATAACTTTTCTTTCAGTTTGTGATCTTCCATAGGTAATGAGGTGCTCTAAGTTAAGAGAATTTGAGCAGTTCCTCTCCATCATGGGGCCACTTTGGCACAAGATAATTAAAAAAGCAGGTTCCACCCCATCTTGTGCTTCTCATGCTTGATGAATGGAAGCGTCTCACTGAGCACAGGAAGGTGCAGGTAAAAGATAAAATCCTCCTGGAGTGTATTTAGCATAATAAACTTGAACTGAACACAGTGGGATTAGCACAGTGAATCTATCCATCTGGACTATGGCAGTTAATCCAGTTTGAAACCCTGGAAATCAAGGGCAATATATAAAAAGGTCAGTTTATCATCAGAGATTTCTGAGCTTGATCTTTTCTTTTTTTCCCTCTCCATTAAAATGTTTTAAGCAAGTATCTGAATGGGCTGAAATAGATTTGTACACACTGTGCAATCACAAAAGCTTAAAGCCTCTTCCCAGTGCAGTACAATTTTTCATTTTTATAATTCAGTGCTTCTTTATTCAGTTAGATGACTTAGCAGAAGGTATGAACCAGGAAACAAATGTGATAAACTGCTCTACATGACAGTATTTGTGATTGTACCTTTATTTTCTGTGATATGTTGGCAGGTGGGCACAGGTAGTAAGGCCACAGCAAATACTGCTTGCTTATAAGATGAATGATGCTATGTTATTTGTGCCTGTTCATTAATTCTTTCTGGTCTCATTAACGTGGTGAGAAGTTTGAGTGCTGCTCTTTAGTGCATTGAAGTGTTGGTGCCTGTTCCTTTTGACTTGGAGAGGGGAGGAGGAGGAGGGAGGAGACCTTGGAGTAAACCTGCAGAACCCCACTGCAGTGTAATTCCCCCTGGGCAATACTCATGGCTTTCTGCAGGGTTTTTTATGACTATATTTCATTTTCACAAAAATCATGTTAGGCAAAGGATGTGTGAAAGCATTCACAGGAAATAACTTTATGTGGAAACAAATCTCAGTCTTCTTTGCAAGCCTGTCATTTCTGTGTGATTTAAGAAGAAACAGTGGTAATGAAAAGCATTCCATGCTGGTGGTTTTAGTCTCTAAGATCCACACAGGTGTAGGGCTGCTGAATTGGCCTGAGGGGTGACAGTGGACCTGTGATTTGCAGAGTTATCTGAGTGCCTGTGATAGCTCATTGATCATCTGATTGACAGGATTGACCCTCCCAGAGGTAGGAAATAGATGCTGGGATTTGGTGGCACAACAAGATATTAGCAAAGTACAGAATTCAAGTTAAAAAATAAATAAAAAAGCAGCCATCACCCTTTCAATCATGCAATCCTTGGCAAAATTTTGACTTTATTCCATAACAAGGTATTGGATCTGTTGGCTGATCATAGGTGACAACACTTGGCCATGTGTTACTTGGAAGGACGCAGGATTCACCTGTGAGTCTGTGCAAATGAATTAGACACACACCAAGCTGGTCTTGTGTGCAGTGTAAAGATGTAAGGCAGACAGAGGCAGAAAAATGTACCCACTGTAGCACTGCTGACATTTGCAAATATGTTAATTAAAACCAGGCCTGTTCGGAGGAAGAAATCATGGACTGAATCAAGGCTGGAATTTTATGATGCTAAACATGAAGTACCTTTTATTGTGACAGTAGTTAATGATGTGCCTATTAAAAATCTTCTCAAGAAGTGATTCTCTGTGCTACATATTATGAGATGGAAAAATCGGTCCCAAAGCAATTCTGCACCAAGGAACATCAACCTAAGGATGCTCTGAGCATGTTTCTCAGTAGACAGCATTTTGCAGAAACTGGAGTCTGTGACTGTGAGCAAAAAATGTCTTAGTTCTGATCTTGGCCTTCCCACTGATTTTTTTTATAGCCTTGGGGTAAATTGCATATTTTCACATTTCAAAAGGTCTGCTATTTTCATATGCCCCATATATGTGGCTATTCAGTTCAAACAGGCAGGGTTTTGAATCTAATTCCTCAGGAAAGTGTAAGCAAAATGTGTCTGTTCTGTAGAACAATTGAGATTTGGAAGGTGAATCCAGCAGGATTTTTTCTCTTGGTGTTGACAGAAGCAAGTGTGGCACCAGGTAGTTAATATACAAAAGTTTCCATGATTAGCAAGGATTGTGTTTCATTAATCACATGGGTGTGAATGCAAACTGTTGCCTTCATTATACAATGTTCAAATTGCCAGGCAGGAACACAGCCAGCCATGGCCATGGAAGGTGACAACTAAAGTTTCTTGCTGTGTTAATTTAAATGAGTGCATTTTTTATATTCTAAGGTCTGACTCAGCTTTCATTTACACCAGAAAATGCACAGGAAGCACCTCAGTGTTTGTTCACAACCAGAAAATCCTGCTCCCCACGAGCTGTTCCAGCCACTCACTGGAAAGATCTCCCTTGTGATACCTTTGTTATACACACCTGGCCTTCACAGGCTGCTCTTGAAAATGTGAAATTACCAACTGCTAAGTGAAGAAATCCAGGTTGTAAGTACCTACTGTGTCCCTGGTCACACACAAAATACATTTGGGCGTATGTGGACACGTATTTTGTTTAGGGGGAGAACTGATGTGACAAAATCACCACTTAAGCATGAGGTAGGGTTTCCAGCAGCATGATGGCAATGAACTGCCTGCTGTGCCTGTGTGATGCACTTGTTTTCAGCAGCAGACTTGATCAGAAGTATTGCACCCTGTGATTTTGACTTTTTTGGACTTTTTTTTCCCCTGAAAAATCAAACCTCTGAAACAAAATCAGCATGGCTCCGGGGTGTGCTTGCTGTGGGGGTTTTGGGGTCTGTAAAGGGGAAGGGATAGGTTGGCACTGCCAGAGGTCAGCCAGGAGGACAAGGGCAGCTGGGGTAAAGCTGCTGAATGTGCTGCCTTGTTACTTCTGACCCAGGGCGATGGAGAAACCCGAGGGGGAGCAGCCTGGTGGGCTGTGGAGAGCAGCGGGGCCCTGAGCAGCCCGGGGAGGCTCCCCAGGAGCTGCTGGAAGCGTGGCTGGGCTCGCCCATTCCTCGGGAAGGCGCTGCTGTGCCCGCTTGGTGCAAGGCAGGGACAATGGGATGGTGATGGTGATGATGCCCTCCTACGCTGGCACTCTCTGTGCTCTGTCCTCCCTCCCGGCCGCTCTCCTGTCCCCATCCCGCCTCTCCAGCCCTCTCTCAGCCCTGTCCACACCCGGGCAGGTGCGAGGCAGATCCTCCCGGCCCTGGGGGAGCAGGAGCGGGGTCCCTCTTGCCGTGCTGGCCCCGCAGCCGCTCCCGCTCCCGCCCTGCGAGCGCGGCCCCGGGAGTCACGCAGGGACCTCTCGGAGCGCTGCGCTGTTTGTACCTCGCTGTCACGGCATTAAAGGCTGCGAGGATTCATTCCGTGGTGGTTTAAGTCCCAAGGAAAATTTGGCACCTACGGATATAAACCCCAAAGGCAAAGTACGTTGCTCTGCGCTGAAGTATTTCTGCTGATAGCATCAGAAACGTGCCTTTAATGATTAGCCTGCTTCAGTCCAAGGCTCATTTATATTTTAAAAGGTAATATTCGAGTGCATTGCTTCATAAGATTGATGTGTTTTCCCCTGTAAGTCTGATATTATTTTATCCTGCACTGTCTATAATCTTTGTATTTCCTTTTCAATGTTTTCCTTTCCACTCTGTGAAACCAACCTTTACTGTGAGCAAGATTTTTTTATTTCCTGGTGGAACTCAGAATTTTTTGCCGTCTTCAGATGCCTTGTAGAGAACAGTTTTCTCCAGCTGAACTTATTCTTTTGCCTGGGAGTGCTGCTGGAGCTCTCTGTTCATCATGCCCTGGGTAGGGACCACGAGGACTGCAGCACAGTTGGAGTCTGAATTTATGAGACTCAGCCAGTGATGCACAATGGGGAGTCGGGGGTGTAAATTAAGCTGAATGAAGTTACAAAGCCCAATGTTTCTGTGACTCATATTTCTACTCTCTATTTAGATTGGTTTTTGACATCTCTCTCTTGCCTTCAGTATTTCTTTTGGAATAAGAGTTTTCCCCTTCTCCTTCACAGTGTGTAAAGAAACCACTCCTGCCCTTCTCAAAAGGTCACTTCAGTGACAGCAAGGTGCAGGATCTGTTGCTATCCTGATAATCAATAACTGTGTCCTGCTATTCCACTGTAATCCTTATTTTACTTTGAGAAAACTTGGCTTGGGAACTGAATTGATGGCAGGAATGGAAGATTTTACTAGTTTTTGGATGATGGGATTCCTTGGGAATGACCAAGAGAAGTACAGCACCTGAACAATGTTTTATCTGGGATGGGTGCTCTCATTGTGGTGCAGTTCTCTGAGTCACAAATAACCCAGGGAATAACCTGCTCTTCATGAGCTACTCCCACCCAGCCACATGTGCTGGGAGAGTTTTGGAATTGGGCACCAATATTTCTTCCATGAGCATTTAAGTTTTATTTGTATACCACATACCTTAACCCTTCCTAAATGAATAGGCAGCTAAAAACCAGCTTAAAGAGTGATCCTTGTCTCTTGATTATCAGGAGAGTTGTTGGTTCAGATTAAAGAATGCATTTAATCCATCCTCATGCATGACCCAAAGCTCCTTCTGGATTAATTTAGTTTTCTGTAGTTGACAAATCTGAATCAAGAACCTTCATTGTGAATCCTCCAAAACACAGTGAGCAAAACACACTCAATTAAATTGTGTGCAAGTGAAAGTTATATCCATGGAGAACTTGATTAGAAAACTCCTGTGAATTTACACATCAGTCTGTTGGAAAATGAGGAACCTGGGACTGTGATTTTTCTGTGTCATAAATAATCTCAGCAAGCAAAGGATCTACACATCAGCCTGGGTGCAGGGAAAAGCCCCAGGATCTAAACTGCACACCCAGATAAAACTTTATTTTTACTGTCCTCATTAATGGTCTCCAAAACTGCTGCTAAATATTTCTGGCAAGCAAGGCTTCAGTGCAATTGTACTGTGTTGTTCAGGATTTATTAATTATAATCTTTTCTTGCAGAGTCTATTTATATTTGATCATGACATTAATTGGTTGCCAAAACAAACTAGAGTTAATGGTGTTTAATTAAGTGGTGGAGAGCAAGCAAGGACATTTTATTTGGGAAATTGGTTTCATTGATTTATATGTTTGTTTCTGAAAAGAACATGCAGAAATGAAGGGAATGTTGGTTAGCACCTCTTTCCTACGTGCTGCCCAGGAATTACAATAACACAGTGGTGACTTTGAACATGTTCAGGAGTTTAAAAGTATCTGTAGTTCATATATTTGCCTATATAAACATATTAAGAAGTAAGTGTTCACATTCTAAATTTAAATAAAACCTGAAACCAGACAGAAATGAGATCAAATAACACTGGAATTATCATTAAGGTCATGTTCAGAATGCTGCATTTTGAAAAAAACCACATTTTAGGGAAGACCTTAGCTTCATTTCTGGACTGGCTAAAGGTGGTGTGGATAAGGAAGGTATGGTAAAATACACTGAAATATGACTAGATAGGCATTTCCTGTAATTATATTCATAAAAAATGCCATTATTTTATTTCTATGATAGTTATTCCTAAGTTTTCGATCATGAGTTTAAAAATTGGCTAATTTTACAGTTCAGAAACCTTTGAACACCAGCATATTTAATGTTTTAAAGCCACAATTGGAAGTGAGTAGGAAATTCTGAGGAGTTATTATTGTTTATTTTTAAGAATCACTTTCCTAAGTCGAAACTTTAAAAAGTAGTTTGATATCTTTGTGCCTTCTTCATTTCTGCCTCAATATTCCTCTTTGGTAAAAAAAGAAATTGTGTGTAGGTATCAGCAGCTGCCCAAACAAGCCATCATCCTGCTAAAGGCATAAATCCTGTCTGGAAGCATAAATTCTGCCAGTGGCTGCCTCTTTCCCAAGAGGAATCAAGATCAGAGAGTTCAAATTCAGGACCAGTGTGAACTGAGGAGGCTCCTGAGTGTCCTTGTGTCTGGTACCAGCTCTTGTTTTGGTTTGGAACAGCACTGAAATTAAAGGTGTGGTGCTTTCAGAAGCTGCCATTTTTAATACAAGGATACACTTTTCATTACACAGCAGAGATTTTGAGGAAAATGTAGCTTAAATCATAAACTCGGGGCTAAACTAACCCAATTTACTGTCACTTTCATTAACTCAGTAAACTCCTCTTTTTGGTTCTGTGCTTTCAGATTTGGGTGGTCACTCAGCCAGAAGCCGCCACTGTGTTAAACAAAAGAAACCCAAGGGATGAGTTGAAGCTAAGAGGGATTTTTGAGTTTGTAATTGTTTTCAGTGTGCTGGGGCAGGATCTGACAGAATGACTGTCTAAGCCAGCTCCCACATCTGTAGTCTAATTATTTCTGTGGATATATTTTTTTGGGAGGCTTTGAGATGCAGCAATTTTTTCCCCCCTCAGGTAATTAGAAACTGTGTTTCCTCAGCTGAAATCTCAGTGCTTTCTCCATCAAGTCAGCTGCCTGGGTGGTGTTTATCCTTACTTTGTTTTGAGTTCCTCCAACAAATAGATGACTCCTTTAGCTCTAATTTAGTTTCTCTCGGTATTTCTATTATCTCTTTCTCGTTGGCAGGCAAGGAAATCAGATGTGCATCAAATGAAACCATTTGTCATGGATTAGTGCATGCAAATGCCTTGATAGCAGCAGTAGACAGAAGCTGTGAGTGTCTGAACCTGACTTAGGAATGGAAAATTAACGAGGCCAAAGGAGCACTGGTAGCTGGCCCTAAATGAGATTATTCAGTGCCTAAGAGCAAGGCAGCACTTCTGTGACTCTTGACATTTGTCCTCAAATCTGGAGACTTTAGGGAAATTCACAGTGAAGCCTGAGAGGTGGGGAAGTGTCTGTGGCAGCTCCTGGCTCTCCCAGGAACATGGACACTTCAGGACCTTCCCTTTGTCCAGTAAAACCCATCTGCATCCCCAGCAGGGGTGGAGAATGGGGCTCACAGACAGGCAAAAGCAGAGAAAAAACATTAATAATCCTCCAATCTTGTGTATCCCAGTTTGCCACAGCACACTGGGAGTCAGGAGAGCTGCCAGGCAGGACACTTAATGAATGCTGTGGAGGTTGAATGTATCCTCCTCAGTGACTTCTTTGCAAATATTTTGCATTTCCTCCTTTCCCCGAGGGCAGGATTGGGTAATTGTTTAATGCTGATTCCTGCTGTTGATAACAGGCTGAATTGAATGAGTTGACAGTGGTTATTAGATATTTATCTCATGCTTGTCATGGTTACTCCAGTTTCATTATGAGCCTGGTTGGTCTCTTTTGTCTCCTAGAAGGTAAAAGTGAGCTCTGGAGTTCCCCACTCAAAGGATGGTGGGAGGCAGAGCGGTGGGAGGGGAATTTTGAGATGCCCTGACTGGGAGGAAGCTGTGGGCAATGAGATCCAGGGGATGTTGTGTTCCCAACCCTCCAGAACCACCCCTGGGACAGCACCAGACCCAGAGGCTGTCACTCAGTGCAGGGCCCACAATGTAGGCAGGTTACCTGCTGCTTTCTCTAGGTCTTTATCCTGTTTCAGTCTTTATTTTCCCTCTCTGTTCCTCTAAATCAGTTTCCTTTATTTTCTCTAAATCTTCCTTTATGTGAGCTCTTATGGCTCTCTCTTTTGGAAAAGGCTTTCTGAACTTCCTCCTCTTTCAATGCACCTTGATGTGGTGTTTGAGCTACAAAATTCCATTTGATTTTGTCCCAATTTGAACACCAGCTATACCTTAATAAAATAAATAGTTTCAAACAGTTCTATTTAAAAAGCATCAAAATGGAGTTATTTGATAAAAAAAAAAACTTGAAATACTAGAAAGAATTTCCTACTTCCTGATAATGGTACAATAGATTAGGTGTTTTCCAAAAAAAACCCTGGGAAAATATAAATAATCTCTTCTATCTATAGGAAAAGCTATTTCTGTTGATCAGAATTTTCCAGTAGGAAAGATTTCATTGTGGTTTCTGGTGCCCACATGTGTTTTGATTGGTGCTGTACCTTCTACAAGCACTTCCTTGTACCAGTCAATCCTCTGAGGTTCAGGCTATGCAAGTCCCCCCTAAACCCTGTTCTTAGGTGAAATGAATTATTTCTTATGCTCCTTCTTTGGTTTTTAGCCTATCAAAGGAGCAGGTGTAATCTCTGGTGTCTAGAGATGGAAACAGGCTACAAAGCAGTACCACATTTATACTGAAGTCCTTGTGATGAAGATTGTGTGTCTTTAGTGTGCTGCTCCCTACATCTGAGGGGCTGTGCTCTCTAACAGGTGAGAGGAGATTATCCCTTAGTCCTGACAGAATCTATGAATTAAGATCTGTAGGAGAAATTCAGGCAGAGTTTAGAATGCAAACCTGCTTTTCACTGTAACTACAGTAAAATAATTGTCTGTGTTCAATGCATTATATAAATTGGTACCTTAAGTTTCAGGTGTCCTACTCTGAGCTATGTCCTGTCTGCTTTCCAAGTGCTTTAATGTCCAGATGTCGNCAGAAAGGAGCAGAAGCCGCAGAAGCAGATCTCCGTCCTCTCCAGCCGACAGCTGAGAAAAAAAGGTCCAGAGCAACCCCTCCTCCTCCGCTACCAGCAGAGGGAAAAAAGTCTCCAGCCGGGCAAAAGTATGTAAACATTCCGGCTGCAAGGTCAGGCGAGCCGCCGTGAAGAGTCCTCCCGGCTGCAGTCCGAAGGCACAAAAAAAACCTTCCAGCAGGCGATGGGGAATACAAGATCATCCCACGACACTAGATTTCACTTTAGAGCCAAAGATGTGAACAAAACTCAAATATGCCTTTGTCAGGAGGGATTATTCCACATTTTCATAGCCCATATGGGTCTCAGAACATCATTTGCTCTAAAGGCAGCACAGTTTTACAGGGACCCAACCCACCTCAAGGCTGAGTCAAACCTCAAGGTTTGGGCTTGTCTTAGGACAGAAAGGCTCCTCTTTTACCATGTTTCTCACTAGAAACCTACACTTCCCACCGGAGTTTAGTGCTGTGCTTCCAGCCTTTCCAGCCAGTGTAAAATGAATTCTTCATAACTTGGTGTATTTTTTGAAGTGTGTCTGACTTGCAAATATGACCTGCCCACTGCTGTTCAATGCACTTGCAGGCCAGCTACAGCAACAGGGAAACTTGTGTCAAGATAAATGTCATTTTATAAAGGGAAAAGGGTTCAGATTGTTTCATTTGTTTCAATTGGATAAAACCCCAAACCCTTAACCTCTTCATTGATTCTAAACTCACAGATTTCTCTGGGGAAAGCCCTAGAAGATCTGTGCCCAAAGAGGAGTTTGCTCTGGGAACCCTGGATGGAAAATAACCTGTGAGCATGGCCTTGTTTGGCCCAGCCAAGGGGGTGACACTCACCCCTGGTAGGGACAGGATGCTCTTGAGGTCCTGCATGTCCCTCCCCACTGATGGCCATTTTTGGGCTGTGCCTGTTGAGATTCACTGCAGAAGTTTTGTTTCTCTCTTCTTGGAACCTAAAAAACCTCCAAGCTGGAGAAAAGTCTTCTCCATGGTTTACCTCTGTTTTGGCAACACAGCAGCCCAGAGGTGCTACAGATATTTATCAGTGGTTTTGTTTCATGTCAGGATTTTGCTGTCATGGAATGAATTTTGTGTCCACCTTCAGACTGGGATCACCTGTTTGGGCTGGGGATCCTTTTCCAGAGGATCCTTTTCCTCTCCTGCAATGAAAAGGTGACTGAGCACCAGCTGATGGCCTCTGCCTGGCTTGCAGAAAGGTTCTGGAGGCTCTCATTAGGCCTTGAGTATCAAATTAAGACCTGATCCCATCTCTGCTGATGAATCAGTGTAAGAAATGCTCATTGAATCTCTTGTGGTGATAAGCTTCCACGTGCTTGAGTAATTGTAGCAAATTTTCTTTTCTATTGTGACAATTGTTTATTTTTTAGTTTGAGGGAATGCAGGGTAACAGTCTACACTTTGCTTTTGTTGTGTGACTAAAGTAGTGTAAATAATTGAATTTTTTTTTATATGACAGCCAAAGCAAGATATCAAGTGTTGATTTGGTGCAGTATTTACATTTTGAAATTAGTTTAGAAGCACTCAGCTGTTTCTCTAAGTGGAAAAGAAAAAATAGAAAACAAAACCTGAAACAATTTGACAAATTTTCAGACACTGAAAGAAGAGTGAGGAAAAGGCCAGATAAATAAAAAAGAGTAGGGATGGTACTGCTTCTTTCCTTAAATAGATTTAATTCAGAATATCTCTAATCAGAAGTCATGTTCTGCTCTAGGGGCTGGCTCTTCATCTTTCTCCCCAAAGCAGAGCTGTGGTGTTAAGATATGGCTGGGAGGGAGAGTGCCTTCCAATAGCTCTTCAGTTGTACATTTTGAATAAATAAATAAGAGAGCAGAGATGAGACAGCAGGATTTTTCTCTCTCACTTGTTAGGAGACAGCAAAAGCCCCAGTCCTTTGCTCTCAGCCTCCATGGGTAAAGCAGTGTTCTGTGGAAGGCTGGGCTGGCTCTGAGACAGCCCCTAACCCTGCCAAAAAGGGAGGAGATGGACAGGACAGCTCCGAAATCGCTGCCACTGCAGCTGAGTCTGTGGCTCTGCTCTGAGCTGCTGGGGGCAGCTGCTGGTCATTCAGAACTTAATATATGAGAAAAGGAGGTTTAACAAATGAAGGATGTGTGTTACAAAAGCAGCTTGTTCCAGAGTTTACCCTCTGGACAGGGAACACTTTGACAGATTTTCCCTTTGGAGGAAAGCAGAATCTCTGCCCTGTAACTCTGAGAGATGGGTGAGAGACAAAGATTGCTGCTGTTCTGCTGTGTTTGAACTCCAGGCTTGACCTGTAGCTTCTCTCTGAGTTTTGGGGGAGGCCAAGGCTGCAGCAGCCTCAGCAGAGCCCTGCCCTTGGCCTCTGCTCATCCATGCAGGAAGAAGCAGGAAGCCAAGGGAGGGAGGGCAAAGCTTGGACCAGTCCCTGTTTGTCTGCAGTGCTGTGGTGTTTCTCTACCTTCAGTCATCTCCAGACCTCTGCTAATTTAATGAGCACATTCCACTGGTCAGTGTGACTGCTGTCCATGTCCAATCCTCCTCCTTTAACACACATCTGCAGCACTTATTCTGCTGTCCTTGAAGAAACTCTGACTGAAATATTACTTTGAGAGATGCTTTTAGGTTGGGGTGGGTTTTTTGTTTGGTTGTTTTTTTTTGTTTTGTTTTAACAAAGTCTTACTATTAGAAATGTATTTCTTTATCTCAGTAATAATATCTGCTTTTGTCATTTTTGTGTAAGCTCAGCTTTGCTTTGCACAGCACCACTGTTCTCCAGAGAAAGCAGCATCATCTCTCAGCAGTGGGGCCCTGTGTGATCTAATAGCAGTCACTGAATCCAGCAGTTAGGAAAACCCTATCTAATTGTGCCTTTTCCATTGCAGGGAGGGTGGAGGGGATGGTGGTGATATTCCTATGTGGACATATTTGGTTTTAAGTAGTAGGATTTGCAGTAAATGAGTTGGGAGTTATGTGCCAGGAGAACTTTTGTGAAATATATAGACTTGTGAAAAAAAAAAAAAAACCCACAAAAATCCTCCCAGACTTCTGGTAGAAGCATATCACTTTCAGCTGGATCCAAATTTTGAAGAAAGGTCGAGATCTGATCTGTTGGGTCTGGGCAGGTTTTAGGGGCAGGAGGGGGCTACAGGGCTGCTGTGAGAAGCTGCCAGAAGCTTCCCCCATGTGTGACAGAGCCAATGCCAGAGGCCCCAGGGTGGCTCTGCTGGCCAAGGTCAGCCCATCACAGAAGGAGGCATCAACAATAACATGGTGTTTTGAGAAGGAGGAAGGGAATTTGGGACTGAAACTCAGTCTGGGAAGAAGACAGGGGTGGGAGGGAAGGTGTTCTTGAAGCTTGTTTTTATTTCTCATTATTCTGCTCTGGTCTGGTAACAGATTAAACTGATTTCCCCAAGTTGAAGTCTCTTTTGCCTCTGACAGTACCTGGGGAGTGGCCTCTCCCTGCCCTGCCCTTCATTTGGTCTCCCTCTCCAGCTGGGACAAGCAGGAGTGGAAGAGCTTTGGTGGGCACCTGGCACCCAGCCATGGTTACCCCACCACATGAGGCTTTGGGGGTCTTATTTTTTTAGCAGCCCAAAGCACAAACCTCTTTCCAAAGCCTTGTGATGCCTGTTGAAGTCTCAGCCCAGTTTTGAGGTATTTTTCATGTTGTTTCCCATCTCAGTGGATGATCTCTTGCTGTCAAATCTTAGGGCCCCAACCTTCTGCCAGCAGAAATAGAATAGGGTGTAAAACACTTAGGATTTTGATGGTCCTTCATGTGGAATAGAAAATGCATTCAGAGAAATAGAAAATTCATTTCAGAGCTGACAAAGAGCTGATTATTTATGTTTCTTAGAAAACAACGAAGAACGTCCAAGAATCTTTTTTTGCCATTATGGATGACTTTCCTTGTATTTTCACATCGTTCTTTTTTGAATCATGACAAAGTGAGATTAAACAACAAACAGCTCCTGAGAGCTGTCATTTTCTTTCCAATGATTTGCATAGGATGCTGCCCATAAATTATGGAGGCAGTTACTGGATACTGTGAATGCACAAGTACTTTGTGGTATAATTTTGAGAAGCATCCTGTGTATTATATTTTCCACCAGATAATGCTATTCTATAAAAAAGCTGCTAAACATTTTCAGGACACTAAACCTTGAGGCAAGAGAGCTAATTTCTCTCTTTTTTAACATAAAGTTGAGAAGTTTTATGCTGGATTATATAACACTCTGCCTACCTCTCTTCTTATTTATTTAAACATCAAAACCACAAAAATCCTCCATGTTTTAGACATCCTCCTTTGTCTGAAGCATCTTCTCCCTCTGTAAATGAGAAGCTTGAGAAAGATGCTGTAAGAAAAGGAGGCTTAATTCTGTTCTGCTGCAAAGACTCCTTTCTTATGGCTGCTGTTACTTTATGTATTTCCCTTCATTACTTCTCGAGGAGGATAAAGGGGGCAATGTATCCTCTCCCAAAGTGAAAAGGTGTGGATGTGCACATGTCCAGACTTGTCTAAGCTCTCTGTTCTCTGTGGTGCAGGAATATTCCCTGCCAGCTTCTGTGCATTACCTCATCCCATAGTGCAGAGACCCATTTTTAGTGTGCAGAGCTGGAACCTTCATATAATTGTCCTTTGCTCTTCCCTAATTTCTTGGCTTCTCAGTACAGCCCATAGTGGGATGTTCAGAGCAGCAAGGTCCCAGACTCTCTCATGGGTGCTGAAAGTTTCCCTCTGGCTGGGCAGCTCATGCCACCACTTACTCAAGTCCTCACAAGGCTTTGGGTCTGGCTGCATTCCTGCTGGTTCTGATGAAGACTGAAATGTTTTCAGCCCTGCTGCTGCTGAGAGCATCTTTCCTCATTGTCCAAGTGCCAGTCTGGAACAAGATGTTTCCCCTGGGGCCACGGCTTGTCACAGACCAAAGCAGTGGCAATGCAGTTGTGAGGGACAGCAGAAAATCCTGCTGCTGCCTTCTCCAGATTTCCTCCCCCCCTCCCTGGGAGAATTTCTGCAGCTGCCCTTGCAGCAGTGGAGGTTTCTCTCTGCAGCTGCAGGAGGAGGAGTGTCCGAGCTGCCCGGTGCTGTGGGGGCTCAGCACTGACATTTTCCATGGTCCCTTCTCTGTGCCCCAGGGCAGCCTGGCTCTGTCTGCCCTAGGACAGCTCTGTCTGCCCTCAGGACAGCTCTGCCAGGCTGGCCTGGAGCTGGTGAGCTGTGGGACAGACTTTGCCCAGCTCTCCTGCCTCCACAAGGCAAAGGCAAAGCCCCAGCTGACCCAGGGGCTGAAAAGGTGCCACTCCAGGCACAGAGTTTCTGCCATTCTTTAGATAAACCACACACTCAAATTCCCTGATTTTTCATTATTTGTTGTGATATCTGTCTATCCTGGCCCCCCAAAAAAAGATATATTTCTAATATTTTTATTTTACATTCTGTGATCTGGTGGCCACAGCTGGGCAGACCTCAGTGCTCACAAGGATAAGTTTTCTAAATGAAGTACTTAAAATCATAAAGGATAAATGTATGAAACCTGAAACCAATATCAATTACTCTGCCTTTGTTCTTCTCTAGAAATATTTTTCTTATTACATTTTGAATTATGATTCCTGTAACAAATTCTAAACCTATCAACGGAGTCAAGTGCAGAGAATGCCCAAAGTGTCATTAGTCTGCCATGATTCTTTCTGTCAACATTTAATAGTTGGGTAAGTGCAGCTCATGCTGTAAGCAAAGCCATGGTGGTAAATTGGGGCAAGGTAGTGCTTGTATGTCCCCAGCACAGCTTTGCATCCACAGCTTTGCTGTAATCCAGCCCCTTTCTTTGCATTCCCACATTCAGATGGATTTCTTCCATGGAGGTTTCTGCATGTGTGGCAAGGTTCAGAAGCTGCAAATCCATGAAATCAATCCACTTGGTGATCTTCCAGTAAATAACACCTGGGTTTATGGTTTGTTCATCTTTGTGATGGATCATAATTTGGATTTACAGCTGTTTGCCAGCCTGGTGGGCAGAGGGGTAAATCTGCTCACCTTGGGAGCCCCCAGCCTGGCAGCACCACCCTGTGTGTGCTGCTCAGAGCCTGCAGGGAGAGGATGCTCCAGTGGATCCCTGCTCCAGTGGATCCCTGCTCCTGTAGCTGTGCCTGGGGATCTAAGCAAGTAGCAGGCTTGCTTTACTTGCCAAACATTTTGGTTCCATCACACTTCTGGCAGTGATGGGTATATTAATTATCATTTTTTCCATGTAGCAGTTCTATAGCCTTAAAATATCAAATTATGAGCACATTTGTAGATTAGGTGTAACTTTTAGTGCTTTTCTGTATATAGATATATATTATTTCTTTATTGGCAATATTAAATCATGCTAGTTGAAGAGTTAAGTATCTGGATTTTATTAATTTTCCCTTCCACCAGAATCATGCCAACATGACAGCACCTTGCCCAGCTGTCAGTATATAAAGATGTTTTCTCCTTATAAGTCTTTTATATAGTTACTCAACATGAAGGAGTGGAGGATATAAAGATTTCATCTGTATGATTTCCTGTAACTTAATTTATATTTCTTAATTTTTCAAGGAAGGAAACTTCCCCACCTGTGAGGAGAATAAAAAGGGATAGACTATGAAACATTGTTCTTAATGGCAGCAATGAAAGTGCTCTGTGATTTGGGATGTTAGAGCAAGTCTGCTGGGAAATGGATTAGTAGGCCAGGAGAGGGTATTGTGATCAAAGTGCATAGTAAATTAATTTACCTCACACTCCTGCAATTTATCACGTAGATATCACCTCTACACGTGTAAAGATATACGAGTATGGATGTGATATTGCTCTAGTGCTTATATCTTATTCCTCAGCCTAAATAATTTAACACTCCTGCTTTAACCTTATTGAAATATTAAAACCCTGCCATTCCTTAGATTCAGCTTTGTTACAATTGTTACATTACATTTTTGTGTCGTTGTGACACTCCTTGGTAGCTGCAGCCCAGGCAGGTCTTTGGCTGTTTGAACAGAAAGCAAAGCTGCTTTGGGCTGGAAAATGCAAAGAAATTTCATGATGAACAAGGACATGCTTTACAAAGTAGGAGGAATGACAGATCCACTGACATCAGGAGCCTTTTTAAAAAGAAGTTTTTCATTTGCTCCCTCCTGCAACTTTTGGCTTGTAGTCATTTTCCATCTCTAGAGCAGCTCTGAGTGCTTTTTCAAGTTGCACAAGTTATGCTGCACAATTAGACTTGGCTGGTAAACAGTTCATTAAAAATACCTACTTCAAAGCAGGATGAAAGGAGGCTTTCAGAGGTTTTGATGGAGAATGGAACAAAATAAGGATGCACCTATTGTTGAAGGGCCTTGGGGTTGGGGAGTGGAGGTGATGAGGTGAGGTTGGGCTTGGGGAACTCACAGTTGTGTCCTGGCCTGGGTTAAGGAGGGGAAGAGTTTTCCTTTGCTGCCTTTGGGCCAGGGTGGTGCCCTGGCAAGGGGCTCTGCTGTCCCTGTGCCTTGGACCAAATTCCCCAGCAGCTCTTTCCCACCTCAGTGCCAAGTGGCTCCTCCTCAGAAGGTTTCAGCTGGGCAGAGTTAGAGCTTGGAATTCCATTTCCCTGTGCTGCCAGGCTACAAAGAGATTCCCTCAGAAAAGCCCCAATTCTCTCAGTGCCTGTGCTCCATTCAGGGAGGGTGAGCTGGTCCTGCTCTCCTGGAGCTGCAGGGACAGGATCTTCCCCTCTCCTGCCATTCCTGCCTCTTTCCAGTGATTCCTTGGCTCCTGTCTGCAGAGCCACCGATTTCTTTAGAATCCCTTTATTGCCTGCCTTCCTCTAATTAATTACTTATCTCCAGGTCTTTTAAAACTCTGTTAATTGGTGTATGTAGCTGTCTGCTTCCCCTAAAGTCTGAAACCATTTTATGCACATCTTATCTAAGTGTACAATCAGCTAAATTAATACTAATTACAGTTTCCGAGGCTCTCTTGAATTCGTTTTCTGAAGGGAGAAAAGTTTTCTTGATATTTATTTACAAGTAGAGGTCATGAATATCCCTGTATTAATCTTTTTTGATTACTAACACCTGATAACTCAGATTGCTTCTTCCTAAAGTATTTTTGGTTCAATTAATTTGCCTTTACTGCTGGATCTAAAACATATTCTGCTGTAGTAAATCACCTGCTAATGAAAGTACATCTTTTTAAATCAGTTCAGACTTGTCTTGTTAGACTTCCATTTGAGGAAAAAGAAATGTACTTAAAAATACTTAGAGAAAATGCAAATAAAAAGCACAGTTACTCAGGTAATTAATTGTAGTTGAAATTTTTCAAGTGAAATACTGTGACCCTTAATTTTTTTTGAGTGGATTTGACCATCATCTGCCCTTTATTTTTTTTTTTTGGTAATTTTTTTTAGCATAGAATTATTAATGTTTCTTGTCATTTTTTCTGTTTGTTTGAGTCTTGGAGCCTGTACTATTAGTATAAAAATATGACCCAAGAAAACCATGAAGTGTTTTCAGAAGCACATGGAGTGATGGTGCAAATACTATAACTCACATTTCAAAACTGCCAAAAAAAAAGGTGATGGAAGAAGTTGATTGTCTTGTATAGGAGAAAATCTTTCCAAAATAAGCAGCTGGCTCTGGGTTGAGCTTTCATCCCCCTGTTACTCCATCAGCACAAAGTAGCACCAAGTAAGACCACGTTGATTCAGTGGCATTTTTTACCAGCATTGCCCAAAAGACTCAGGGCAGCAGATAACTGTTCCAGGGTTATGTGGAAAAGCAGCTTTAAACCCTGTGTAGACCAAATAAAATTCATTGCTGGCTCCTGTGAGGGGTTTCAGAGGAGCCAAGTGACCCATCAGAGAAAGGAGTGGATGCTCAATCAGGATCTTCAGCAGGACAAAATGGAGCTCTTCCACTGGGGTAGAAAATGTGGCAGTGGCAGCTTTTGTGCAGGTCCTCCAGAGGGAGTGGGGTGTGTGGCTGGGTCTGCAGGGGGCAAAGAACAGTTTGGGGGGCCAAAAGGGAAGAAGGGATCCTAAATAAAGAGCCCAAAGCTCCAGAACCACTTTGCAACCTGTCAGACTCTTCACAAATCAACATATGGTGGGGTTCAAAAAAACAGGTTAGAGGCTTAGACAACTAATAAACTGTAGATATATTTGGATAATGTTTTAGGTTATAATCTTCATTTACCAGTGTAATCTAGCTATTCAAATCTTAGTATCTCTAGGGCAAATCCTGGTGATGCCTGCACTAAAATCTGCACCTGTCTCCCTGATGTCCATGATTTCTGGCTTTTTATTCTGATACAATATATTTAGAACTAAATTCTTTTCTTGTCACAGCTGTAGCAGGGCTCATCTTTGTGTCAAATCTCAGTTTCCAGTGTTGTCCACTGTAAATAATTTCATCCTGCCTGTAACTTGAGTATCATCTCCAGCTTCTGTCAGCCTGGCTGTGTCTGAATCATGCTGCATGAGCCATCTGAGATGCAGTTGTTGAAGTTTAGATGTGCAGCCAGAAGTCTTATTAAGGTTCTTGTTTCATGCTCTGATTATTTCCACCTTCTTTTGTTCTTCAAAGTTTTGTTACACAGTGCTGGTGCCTGATTGTCCTTAGCCTGTGCATTGTCTTCCCTCAGTCCTGGTATCCCCTTTGCTGTTGTAAATCAGTTGTAAACTACCTGTTTTGATATTTTTAATAGCATTTTTTGTCTGTTCCCAGCAGATTTATTTCCTGTTTGCTGTCTTGCAGTTGCTTTCCTGTGTGCACTGGGCAGGTTTTCATGTTGCTCCTTCCCACAGCACTTTCTGTGCCCTTTCAAAGCACCAGGCCCTTTGGCAGGAGCTGCTGTTGGGATAGGGGATTAGGTGTAGCAATGGGTCTGATATTCTATAATAACTTATCTATTACTGCAGAAAGAGAGATTATCTAAAGAAAGTCTATTTTCAAAAGCCTGTACTCAGGATAACAGATAAATTATTCTTAAATTCAGGTGACTTTATCTGCTCTCCAAAGACATCTCCTGGGACAGAGTGGTTTAGGTGCCCAAAAGCAGGGTTGTGCTTTCTCTGGATTTCAGCCATGAGTTTTCAGGAGTTTGGTTTAAAAGTTACACCAGGGTTTCATTGCAGTGGTTCTGAATACTGAGTATCCCTCTCTCATAAAATGATTCCAGGCATGTGCGCACAGTGCAGAGGAGCCCAGAGGTGCCCTGGTTGGAGCCTGCAGCAGCTCAGAGCCAGCACAGGTGCATCAGGACACCTCAGTGTTAATTTGGTACCCTCCTCCCCAGGCTGGGCTACTTTGAGTTGTTTCAGTATCACTTGTGTTGGTTGCAAATCTGCTTTCTGCACTCAGGTGCTCAGAATAGCCAATTTTTAAGCTGCTGTATCATCTTAGGGGCTCATAGGAGCAAAACTCAGTATTTTAAGCATTATCTTAATTGCACACATTTGTGTTCATGCTATGTTTCTCAGATTTTGTTAATGAACCAAATTATCAGCAAAAAGTGTTAGAAGGTGTAGCTAAAATTTGATATTGATTGACTCACTTATGCCTCTGGGTATGCATAATATGGAGTGCCCTGGTATATTAATCTGAACCAAATTTTACTCTCTGAAAGAAGGAAGATGTTATTAAAGTGAAATATATGTGTACAGCCAGGCTATTGCCCTACAAAGTGTGGTGATAAACCTGAGGCTTAGGTACTCCTGGAAATATCCCCTGTAGAGAAGGACACACATTTGTTTATAATAAGTCAGGGACTTAGAACAGGATTTCTGCTGGTGTTTGTAGCCCATGTCCTGGCAGCAGTCAGCAAACTCTTAATTAGCATCTAAACCCAACTTTAGGGCCTCAAGGGTGACCTTCTATAGAGGGGAGCAATCAGACACTTTTAATTTCCTAATTACTGAGTGGGGCTAATGGATGCACAGTGACATCAATTCCACAAAAACTATTCTTGTTCCTCTTGGGTTCCTTGGACTCCTTTATGCGTATTGATTGCATCTCTGCCCTGAAAAATGTATAGGCACTGTGAAATAAAGCTATTTTGGCCTGAGGTGCTGTGAGATCAACACTGTCACTGTGCACAGGGTGATTTAAATGTGATATTCCAAACAGAGGGTGAGGTACTGTGGTCATCTCCACTGAAATAATAATAATTATTAACTGTGCTGTGTTTTTCAGGGAATAAATGTGATATAGGGATTTTCCTCAGAGCTGAAGGGTTTGAATTGCTCTGGTGAGTAGCACACATTATGCCAGCAGTTAAGAGCAGCAGCTGAGGTCACTGGGCTTTTTCAGAAGAGGATATTGACAGGAGACCTCAGAGCTGTCTAAAACTTCCTCACAAGGGAAAGAGCAGAGGGGCAGGCACTGAACTCTGCCCTCTGTGCTCGGTGACAGGGCCCCAGGGAGCAGCTGCAGCTGTGCCAGGGGAGCCTGGGGCTGGGTATCAGGGAAAGGTGCTGGCACTGCCCAGGCTCCCCAGGGGATGGGCACAGCCCCGAGGCTGCCAGAGCTCCAGGAGGGTTTGGACAGCGCTCTCAGGCACAGGGGAGGATGTTTGGGGTGTCCTGGGCAGGGCCAGGAGTTTGCTGTCTCCACTTGAGCAGCTCAGCTGCTGGTTCTGTTCACTGCTCCCAGGCTGTCCCTGCTCACCACCAGTGACCTGGGCAGGGCAGAGCCAGCAGTGCTGGGGTTCAGCTGCCACGGACCAGGGCTCTGGGTTCAGAGGCCACCCCATCAGTGATTTGCTTTCCCCTGGAGTTTTCTACACCTCCTGTTAACACAGCTCAAGCCTGTGTAGTGACCTGGAACCAAGTAATTGCTGTGCATTAAAGTACATATATTTACTGGTGTAAATTGCCAGTAATTGTAAATGTGCCATACAACAACTACACCAGTCCAAAAATTGCTCATCTAAATCAGTTTGACAAATGATGTCTTTAATGCCAGTTTTGCATTATGAGGAATGGTAAATAAGTGCTTGGTCTTTCTATGTCATCTGCTACTGTTTGTGCTCTCCTGTGTCACTCCCCTTTATTTATCCCTGCTGGAAATTTAGTGTTTAAATTGTTTAAGTGCCCTTGATAATTCCCTTTGCTGCATTTGCTGGTCTCTCTCTTTCTCCTGCTTTGTCTTTTTTAGGGTATCTTACATCATACTAAAAAAGCAAAACTTAACTATATTCCTCTGTACTATTTTTTTTTTTCAAAACTATTATGTTTCTAGCTCCCAAAGTGTCAGATGTTATGCCTGAACTATCTTTTATTTTTTCTAACCTGACATTGTTTACTTTAGAAATAGCTTGGAGAGAAGGTAGAGCTGACTTACGACTTCAAGTGGAATTGCATCTGTTTTGTTAACTCTTGTATCATTTAATGATTTTTCCCCTTTAAAGAGGAAAAAAATCAAACCACAAAACCAACTCAAAAAATCAATTGAAATGCAGTTGAACAAATGAAAATAACAATTAATGTTGGCCTTCAAAGTGAAGCAGGGGGAGTTAATGCTGGTATTCCCTCCAGAGCCTGGTGCTATTTTTCTTCCTTTGATAATACCAACAAAGTGGAAGCAGCTTGGGCAGATTTGTGTGGGGAGGTGTAAAAATTGTGGGAGTGTGGAAACAGCAAAATAAATTTATCTTCATCCCACTACAGTGTGTCATTGCAGCTGTTTATTTCAGTGGCTGTTCCACAGAAATGCCAGAGCAGAGCCTGAATGCCTCACACTGGCTGCAGCCCTGGGGTGTTTTCAGGTGATGGGCCAGCAAGGAACAAGGAGCCTGAATGCTGCCCATGTGCCTCAGACAGATGCAGGTCCTGCTTCTTCACCAGAAAACAAAATTTGCTGCCAGGAGCTGTGCCCCTACACAGCAAAAACAGTGAAAACCCTCTGAGGAGGAGCTTGAGGCTGGAGGCTGCTCGTTCCTCACGTATTTGAGAAGCCACATCCTGTAAATCTTCTTCTTTTTTCTCCATGTGTCCCCATTTCTGAAGAGAGCAGTGGGACAAATGCTGGAAAGGGTTTCCTTGTGTCTCAGCTGCCTTCTCCTTCTCACTGAGGAAGTGCCAGTGAGTCACTTTTGAAAACAAGAGGTGACTCCAGGAGTGTTGCTGTTGTTGTTGACTGCAGAGGGGAGCACTGCAGCACCCCCTGATGAGCCAGAGCTCCTGCTCTTTCAGGGCTGTGTCTTTTGGCTCCAATATAAATTAAAATTGCTATTTTTGCATGGTGCTTGAGTGGTTGCATTGCAAAGCAACCTCACCATCTGCTCCCAGGTTCTCATCATACCTGGGCAAAGACAGGTGTGGCTCTGGGTAGAAAGGGGAGAGGAGACTTTGGACAATTAAATTAATACAGGTTCCTTGGTGTTTATTAAAGCATAGTAACTCTCATACTTAAATAGAAAAATAACTTGCAAATGCAATTTTTCCCCCCTAAAGTTCATCTGCTGCTATATGTGATTCTGGTGCTCCTATACTTAGAAATGCTTAACATAAATTATGACATAATTAACATTTGCATGGTAATCTAGACTTCCTACAGCTTATTCTCCTAATTAACACATGACAAATGATCAAGAATTAATATTTCATTGAAACATAACTTGTCCAAAAAGCCCATTAATGCTGTGGAAAACGTTTGGTTTCCTTATAGTTTTATAGCTGAAAATGTTCTGTTGCAGTTGAGACTATTCTATAATTTTGTCATCAAAATTATTTGTTATTTAGAAAAAAATGAGGATGAGTGGAGGAGTTTCAATTTATTTTGAATATGTGGTACAAACAGATGAATGCATGTCCTAGCAGGATCAGCTGGACTAAGCAGGGCTGGGGGACTTTGGGTTGCTCTGTCATTCCTCACTGGACCACAGCAGCTTCAGACAGGAGCAAACAAGTGCAAAGCCCAGGTGCTGTCTGTGTGTATCAGACAGTGCCAAAGGCCACTGTGTGCTCTGGGCAGATTCTGGGTGAGCCCCAGGGAGGCCAATTTCAGCACACACAGACACCAGCCTGGGCCCTCCAGCTGCTCCTTCACTCTGGATTTCCTGTTTTCCTCTTTCTCATGTTGCAGAACATCCTTGTGTTTATCCCTGCTTTTCTCCCTGCTGCAGTGGGGTCAGGTTTGAGTGAGACCCTGCTCTGTGTCCTCACCTTTGCCAGGAGGTTTTTGCCTCTCTGAAGGATATGAAGGTCTGAGCTCCAATTTCCCTTCTTGAATGGATTGCAAAGTACAGCTAAAACAGAGATTTTCTGGGCAAAATACTTCCTTTAGATCTCCAGGAAGAGAGCCTGATGGCTTTAGTAAATGTGTATAGGCTAAGGATAATTAACACTTAAATAATAATTAGCTGCTAACTCATATAACCAAGAAACTGAAGTTCTAAATCAAGGTTGTAATTAGGGTTACATGATCAATGCAGCACAAAAATCCAATGAGCTAATTCCTTGAGCTCACAGTGATTAAGAACTGGCCATTTTTGCTGTATCTTTTCAATAATTTCTATTTCTGGGCACTGCTTACCCGGAATTTGAATACAGCTGTGTTTCCTTGGGCTGAAAGAGTAAGTTTGGTTACACTTACGAAATTCCACATCTTAGAAATAATCAAATGAAAAGAGATTTCCTTCTGCTTGAGTCCCCATGTAAATAACATCACTAAAACAATAGGTATCCTTTTGCAGGAATGTCTCATCTTTGTTGTTTAGCCATCAGATACCTCTCTGTAGGCACCACTTGCTCCATTTCTCTTAGATAATATATCATCATTTGCTCACTGAGCAATAAATCCTTAGTGATTAATCAATCAGTGCCTATTGGTTTCAGGAGGAATCTCAGCTGCTTGTGAAACACAGGCTCTGCTCTCTAAGGAAAGAGCAGAAAACATGCACATATTAGACTAACATTTGCTTTGTTTTAAAGTCAAATTAATTTTGCCTTGCCTGAAGCTGAGAAGGAACTTAATCATATAGAGAGTCTGTAATAAATTCTGCCTGACATATGGTATTTCCTCATGAGCTGCAGAGAAGGAGGGGGACACAGCAGACAGGGTGTTCAGGGACAAAGGCCTGGTGTTTCTTCAGCACCAGCTCAACTCCAACATTTTGGCTTTGCTCTCCTGCTCGAGCTGTGTGTGCTTTTCCTGGAAAGAGCTCCTGACTCAGGTTTGTTGCACATGGCTGCTTGGCACAACTCTCAGGTGCAGAGGCACAGAGCTGAAGAAAACTCTGCTTCAGAGATTCAGTCAGCTCATCCCTGAGGTGTGAGCTCAGGGTCTAAGGTTTCAGCTTTATGCCCATTGCTGAGTTCTGATTATAAATTACCCATCACCCTTCTAACTCAACCACCAGTAAAGATATTTGGGTCTGTGTTTTCCCTTCTGAGGTTATGAATATCTGTCTGAGCCGTTCAACTTCTCCAAACTTGTGAGGGATTGTGATTGACCAGGCTGGGGAGTCTGTTTTCTTCCCCACCAAGTTAAAAACACAGGCCAAGAACGTGGGGGATTTGGGACAAAAGGGAGAGACTGGGGTTGTGTCTGAATGTGCCACGTTATCCCAGCTCTCAGATGAGTACAGGAGTGCTGAGGATCCTTGTGTGGCATCCCACCATTCCTTCTCAGGACAGGCCTTAGTGAGCACTGGGGGTCACTCAGTTTTGCTTTAATATTCCACTGAACTGAGTGTTGCAGGGTTGTATCCTTGACTTCCTTGTTAAAGGTAACTGTTAAAAGAGTTCCCTGTGTCCAGGATGGGAGTGCAGATGGAAATTGGTAATATTGATCTGCCAGCAGTGATATATTTTACAGCTGAGTGTGAAGTGTATCAACCCATTGAAGCTCCCTTTTTTGTTTGGTTATTTTTCCTTTGTTCTAGTCATTTTTTATGTTCTGGGATTGATGCCCACAATGCCAAGAGAACTGAATGGAAAAACTCTTCAGAAATATAACAGTTCATGCCTGTTTACATTCTTTTGTTCTACATTAGAGATACTCAAACACATTTGACCCTGAAAAAAGGTTTCCTTTAAGGCTTTTGATTCACTGTGACATATTATGTGTGTCTGCATTATGCAGGTGCCATCATAGCACTTGCCCTCCACTGTACAGCTGGAGGAGTAAAGTAATAACACAAAATTTCATGTCAGTCACTTTAGCTGTAGGTGACCTTTCAGTGCTCCCAAAACCCAGATGTGCATATTGTTTTCCCATGAACTTCACAGGAAACAAAAGAGTGTTTCCACAGAAGAGTAGCAAAGCTGATGAAAGGACCAAAGCACAAATCATGTGAGGACTGGTTGGTGGTGTTTAGCCTGGAAAAAAAGAGGCTCAGGGCACCTCATACAGCTCCCTGAAGGGAGGTTGTGGCCAGGTGGAGCTGGGGCTCTTCTCCTGATAGGGCCAGAGAAAATGGCCTCAAGTTGTGCCAGGGGAGGTTTAGATAGGATTTTAGGAAATCTTTCCTCACTGTAAGGGTTGTCAAGCACTGGAATGGGCTACCCAGGGAAGTGGTGGGGTCACCATCCCTGGAAGTGTTCAAAAAACCGTGTGGGTGTGGTTTATTGGTGAACATGGAGCTGCTGGGTTAACTGCCAGTGGCCTGAATTCAAAAGAAAATATCTTGAGTGTCTTTGATCTGTGACAAAAGGTCAAAAGTCTGAGATGCAGAAGATATTGCATATCACCCATGGGTCTGGGAATGGCAGAAATGTCAGTCAGGCTCCTGGCTGTTTTGCAGCAAGAGTGATTTTATGTCTCCTGTGGTCCTAAATCCTCCAAATGCAGAGCACTCTCACTCTTGTGTCCTTTGGTTTCTTCAAACACCTGAAGGGTGACTGTAACTTGGCCTAGTGACTGAAAGGAATTGTGAATAATTAACTCTTGGCTTATGTGGTTATTTTTGATTGGACAGGCTCTGATCTGTATTGGTTACTCATTTGTTGTTCTGGGTTTTTTTCTGAAGGTTGATGAGTCAAATACCTTGGAATGCTTTTATTTCTTTTACACGATAAACAGCAACGTTTTGTCTCTCTGCATTGTCATATCCTAATTCCATTAGATCTGCAGATAAACCCACAGCCCTGACTGCCTCAGAAAAGGTTTTACTTTCTTCCAGCAGCTTGAAGCAAAACCTGTTTGCAAACAAACAGGGAGCTGTTAAGTGTGTCCTGTGAGAAGCCTGGTCAGAGCAGGGAGGAAGCTCCCCCAATTTGTCTGAAGGCAATTAAATGCTGCAGGACTCGCCATAACAAACTGCTGGGCTGTCACTGTCATCTGCTGAAAGAGACACCTCGAGTTATTGGGGGCACTGTTCATTTCCTGCTGGCAGATAAGGGATCTGTGCTGGTCAAGTGTCAGGGGCTGTCAGCGGCTCTGGGATGTGCCCGCACTCCCGAGCGCAGGATGGAGCCCAGGCTGCTCCTGCTGCCCAGCTCTGCTGCTTCAGGGTGCATTTCCAGCTTCCCAGAGAATGACTTCAGGTGCCACAGGTGGGGGTAATTCCTCAAGGGAGCAGGAATTCCAAGGGGTGAAGTCTGGGCTTTGGTTATGTTTGTGAGACAGCTCTGCTCCCTGGCCGTGGCGAAGGAACAAGCTGTGGTTTGGTTTCATCATTTGGGGTCTGTCTGCAGGAACTGGCAATCACAGGGGCATTTTGTTTTCTCTGCTCAGACTTGTGCTTTGTACTGAATATCTCCTTTACCACAGACCAGCTCAAAATTTAAGTGGAGGGAGAGAAAACGATTTTTTTTTTTTTTTTTTTTAGTTAGCTGGAAGTGCATCATTGGGCAGTCTTTTCATGTTGAGAACAGAAGCCTTGCTACCTGAATTTGGTCTCTCTCAAGCCTTGAACTCTCACTTGTTTTACCTTTTTGCTTCTCATTCCTTTTTTGAAATGGGAAGAGACCACCAGAGGCTGTTTTCAGCATTAATTACTTGGCATAATTTGAGATACTGAGGAAACTCATGGTAGTTCAGACACTTTCTTTTGGGCTACTGGCTCTCTTATTGATTGCTGTTGCTTTTTCCTCACATGCCAGTTCAGTGGGGAAGACACACACCTCGTTTTCTTTCTGTCCTCTGCCATCCAGAGCATCTGGAAGCAGCTGCCCGTGTGCCATCAGTGAGGGGAGGTGGCTCTGCACTGATTCACACAAACATTTCTTCCTGACACCTCTGGCTCCAGTGCTGTTGGAAAGCAATGTTTTGGCTGCTGGAGCTGGTATTTACATTTGGAGCTGCACTGTCAGTTTGCTTCATGGCTTGGACACCTGAGGCTGCCCATCCTCAGAGGGCTGGAGAGCCCTGGTGCTGCTGCCCCTCACGAAGGGATTTTTCTTTGCAGAGACTCATCCAGTCACAGAATCAAAATGTTTGTGGTGTCTGTGTCTTGGCAAGGCTGCTGTGCTGCCCCAAACACAAATCCATCACAGAGGTTGTTACAGAGCAGCCATGTGTATTAACTCTGTTTATCAGATAATTTTGGTAGCAGGGAGAAGGCCACGTGGAAGGAGGAACAGCTCCATAGTTTTGTGGGCTGCAAATGGGAATTTTAAACACACCTTAGTCCCTCAGTGAATATATTAAATACAGTAGGGAACCTTCTAACCAGAAGGTCATCTTTGTAACAGGGTAGTCCAGTTCATGTCCTGTTTCTGGCAGGAAAGGAGTAATTTCCTCTTGTGTGTGTTTCTTCACTAAGAGATGAGATTTGTGTTTTTGTCTGGGATTTTTTGGCATTTTGGGATCACATAAACCCCAAGAAGCAGAATTATTGGTTCTCTGGTAGCAGTCATGCTTTAATATTTTTTAAACAATGTGGTATTTATAGACCAGCAGAAAGATTTGAACAATTTTAAGCCACGAATTCTGCTTAGACTGGGAGATGTGGAAATAAACTGTCCCAGGCAGGGCCTCAGCCCTATAAATGTATAATCAGCCCCACTGCCACTTCCTGGATGAATTTTGTTGCTGAATGCTTTACCAGGGACTGTGAGCTGACTTTACCTTGGCTTTCCTGCCCTTTGCCAGGAGAGAAGGAGCACACACCACATCACCTGTATCTTCTCAGAGCACACGGAGTGCTCCTGCCTTCCACCCCTCAGCAGCCACTCAGAGGCAGGGAGAGCCTTCATTCTGGCTGCCTCTTCATTCCCTCAGTGCTGTCAGACTGGGCACTTCCATTTGACAAAATACACACAACATGCAAAATTTCATCGATGTTTTTTTCTTAATTGGGGTGGCCTCTTTTATCACTAGCAAGCAGGTAAAGTCTTTTAAAATTTATTCTCCTTCCCTGCAGTTTTCCTCCATTTTCTACAGTTTGTAGCTGGAGGGGAGAGAACCAAACTGAGCATTCAGTTTTATTTTCCAGTTCAGCATCCCCTGCACTCCTGCGAGCGAAGTGTGGGTCACACTCCAAACACCAGATAAATGGTTTGTTTTACCTCATTTCTGAGTGAAACAGTCCTGCTCACTTTCCTTCTGCTGTTACAACGTGTTTGGTATTGTTTTATTTGCAATATTTGTCCCAAATTCCACTCTGATGACCCCTGCCATCCTCCTGGCGATGTCTGCAAGTGGTGCTGTTATAGCACAAGAGGGAACCAGCAAAATTTCCTTTACTGCTGCATTTTCCTCTCTGCAGCAATGCCAATTCCCTTGTAAGGTGGTGCATTGTTAGTTTGCCTTTTATTTTATCTTGGGTAGTTGCACTGACTGTTGTGAGCAGGTTAAAGGAATCCAGGCTTGCACCAGTTGGTGATTTAGACTGAAAATTTGACTGTGTCCTGGGAAGTGAGACACTCTTTTAAAATGATACCAGAATTTGAGCTGGTTAAAATGTGAGGTTTCTGAGGTTTTTTTCCTATTTTTTATTATCTATTTTTTAATTTTGCAGTATTTTTTTACAAGTGAGTGATGCTTCAATATTCCTTCAGCTCATCTTTTGTATTGCACCTTCTCCTGTGCTGTTTGGAAAATCATGATTGCCTTGCACTGACCAGATCACCTTTATCAGAGCCAAGTGTCAGCTTTTAGCTGCAGTGAAGGGTTTGGCACATGTACCAAAATCACCCCTTCAGACATGTCCATGGGAAAGGAGAGCAGGATGTTACTCCCATCATCATGAGAAAGGTGAGAACAAGGAGAACAATGTAAATTGCAAACCCCATCACATTATTTAAATACTATGCTTATAAACCCCTAATTTAATTTTTTAAAGTAGGAATACATTTTATTCCACAGTATCTTTGTTGAGGTTTGTATCCAGTCAGTAGAATTAGCAGAAATTAATTTTTTTAGCAAATGCCATTGGATCCAAGACCCTACGAACAATGTATGCTGGGGGGAAAAGCCCTTCAAGACAATCAGGTCCTTATCAGAAACTCCATGAGATTGATGCTAAACACACTTTGTGTTCTTGCCAGCTCTTTCTCAATCAACCTCAGCTGGGGGAGAGAGGGAAGGAAGAGCTGTTCTCTCCTAAAGCCCTTCCATGAGGCTCTGAAATCCAAGACACAACCAAATCATTATATCCTAAGGAATTATGGGGTAGATGTCAACCTAAATAGATTAAAATGAATTTTTTATGTGCATGTTTTTGAGATGGACAATAAGCAGTCAAAGATGACAGATTTATTTTGCTGAGCAGTGTTCCCCCAGAGACAGGACAGGGTTGGGGCCCCTCAGTTTGGAAAGAAGATTTTAGGGGACAGGGACCTTGCTGAGGCACAACACCAGGAGAAACAACCACTGTGGAGCTGTTCATCATGGCCTGGAAAACTGTAGTTTTGAGCAGAACACTGATTTTAAGGAACATTTGTGCTCTTGAATGTCCCCAGTGGAGGGCTGAGGGTCTGTAGGTTGTTTACTCCCATGCCAACAACCACACAGACCAGCTCTGGTTGTCACCAGAACCACACTGTTACCTCTGAAGATCTGAGTGAAATTTCAGTGGTGTGGACAAATGCTTTTGAGATTGGTTTGTAACAGGACGAGCTTGTTTCCAGAGCTACTTAATCTCAGGTTATCTCATATAAAAGATTAATCTTCTCAGCCTTCAGTTTCTCCTGGTATCCTATGACCAAGCTGTCTGCAAGGAATGCAGATTTTAGGGTGTGATGCTATCATGGTGAATGCATGCATAATGTATCAAACCTATTCCTAAGCAAATACTGGCTGATATTTACCAACATTTGCTTTGTATCCAAGCCAGTCTTTGCAGCTCAATTTATATTGATCTTTCAGCCTGCTTTCCACCTTTCCCCATCAGGGTTTTTTGAACCACTGACCTTTACTTTGTCCTCTGGAGCTGCAAGAAGGGCAGAAGTGATGCTATTAGCTTGCTCTTTAGAAAGCTGATGGTGACAGTGTCAGCTTTTACTGCAGGCTCACAGAAGTCTGCAAGTGTGTGACTGATATTCCCACATCAGTTTAATCTCTCAGGTCAATTCTGAAGAGAAGGAGCAGTTAAACCAAACACTTTGTCACCCCCAAAATGAGAAGAATGTACAACAGAAGCCTGTTGGTAGAGCAGACATCTCTGCTGCCTTTTAGAGCTTCTTGTGTCCAATGGCATGGAAACACCAGTTTGACAGTGTCTTGGGGTTATTCTGTGACAATCCTGTATTCCCCATCAGACAGAGAGGTTAAAATTCCATGTGGTTGAACACCATCCCCCTCATAGGGCTGTCAGGAATTTTAGCTGCCCCCTGCAGAATGAGAAGGGTCTCCTCAAGAGGACAACCCCTAAAGCCCAGGGCTGTGTCCCCTGCCTCAGAGGTGGGGTTCTCTGCTGTTTGCACACATCTTCCAGTTTGTGGCTCTAAGGACTGTTGGAACATTGATGTGCTGTGCACATGGCACTGCCTGGTTCCTCCTGGACACCTCTCGTGGCACAGTTCTCATTCTCGACGCAGAATTCACCAAGGTGGAATCACAACCTGTGAAACAAACTCCTCACAACAATCCCCTTTTGTTCAAAGAAGCTGGGCCTTTAGTTTGAGGCTGGTGGAAACTCCTGATTCTGTGCATTTCCAGAGGGACTGTGCTTTTGTCTGGGTTTGCTGGATCAGGAGAGAGATGAATGCACAGCAGTGTTTTGTGAGAACACAAAACCCACATCTTGGTTGGCATATTCTGTATTCTTAGATCTACCCCAGAGGGAAGAGCAGGTCACAAAGACCATCCTGCTGCTTTTTAGCTGAGGCTGCCACAATGTAGATATCAGTTAACTGATGAAGAGCCACACTCTGCAAGAATTATTTTGGTTTTTTTTTCTTATGAAGGGATAATTACCTTTTTCTCCTGGGAGCTGAAAATGCTGAGCATGTCACATGTTATGTTCAGTGCTTTAGAGGACTGGCTCTAAAGGTGACATAAATGGATTTTAAGGTTAATTTTAAGTGGAAAGAGGCTAAAAATCATGACACTGAGAGAGAATCTCAGCCCCACAACTCTCCTTCAGCACCTGCCTAACTTCTACATCTTCTGAAGAAACTGGAAGCAGGGTCTCACCTGCAGACCTATATGTGGATCCATAAAGATACAGAAAGATGCCAACCAAAATCTCACTGGGTGGGTCACTCTACTGGTAAATGTTTCATCTTTTCAAATATGGCTCTTGGACTTTTGTCTCTTTCCTCAGCCTTTCTAAGCCCCCTCTAAAATAATTTGGTTTTCTGGTAGTGTTTTGAGTTAAATTTCTGAGTTATGTTTTCTCCTTGGAATATGTTATTTTTATTATTTTATATTACTATCATTATCTTTATCATTATTATTATTATTATTTTGGATTTTTAAATTATTATTTTATTTTTCATGCAGTGAATTATTTCCTGTGAATCCTAAGGTGTTTTCTTCTTTGGAGCCCTGCAAGATTGATGGGCTTGTTGTCATTTGAGACTAATGCACAATTGTCAGTGCCACTTGCTCACTCAGGGATGAAGAGACCTTTAATAATGAAAAATGGTTAATAACAACAGCTTTTCATGTCTACTATCTGGAATTAAAAATCTCATGAAAGCTTTTACACGCTCTCAAATTGTGGTTTCTTAATGCCTTTGTACTTTTTATGTGCTGGAAATCTAACAACTGTCCCCTTCATGCCTGCTAAACTCACAATTGGCTGATGTTGGAATGAAACCACAAAGATTGCTGGAGCTCCTCTAGCACTTGCTTGAAGATTAATTTTCATTTATATTACCCAGTGATTCTAATCTTTGTTTCAATTATAGTAACATGTTGATAATGTGATATCTGGGTATGGATATAAACCAGAATTTATGTATATGTAAATGTGATAGGTAGAACTACATCTTCAATCTGATGCAGCAATATTTCTATGGTATTAGTTGTGTAGAAAAACATATTTCTGCAGCATTTGCAATGCCAATTAATGCATGATGTCACAATGCAGGGGTTTGGTCACCTCTCAGTCTGTTCACAAAGTGAATTGTTGTGCCAAAAAGCTGAATGCCCTGAGCCTGTTTTACCTGAGCTGGAGTATTTAGATCAAGTTCCCCAGGAGAAGCTCTCTGGTGTCTCTGGCAGTGCAGAGCAGGGGCTGGCACCACTCTGACCAGAGGAGCAAGATCAGGAGCTTCTGGGTCCACTCTGGGATCTGTTGGAGGGCTGAGGTGCAGCATCCAGGGAAACAGATCCCCTCTTTTCCAGAATATGAATTAATTCCACCAAGCCCCAAAGAGTTCATGACACCTACCCTAAAAATAAACCACTGCTGTATGGGAAGTTTAGTGCAAAATCATTTTATATTTTTCCAATGAGCACTAATATACACCTGATAGTAAGTTAGAGAAGATATTTAGTTGAAGCAAAAGAGAAAATTACCACAGTTACCATTAAACACACTTAAATTTTGTTCATGTTGAAGTATTAGTGTGGGTTAAGCACTCCAAGGAGCCTGCAGACATTAGGATGACGTTCACAAGTTCCTTGGGAGTGCCAATTAAATATTTACACCACCACAAACTATTGCAGAGTGCTCACCATTAACATCTCAGAATCTGTCTGCAGGTGCTTCATTCTCTCCACAGAAATCTGCTAATTCAGACATAAGCACAAAAAAAATGGTGAGCAAGACAAATGGTCTTTAACAGTTGGAGGAGGATTGAGGACATTCATTCACTGATTGTGTCAGTGTAGGATGTGAATTTAGGCAGCCACCAGTGTCTCACCAGTCATGTTCAAACAAAAATAATGCAAGGTGTAAAAAGCGCCTTTAAAGCTATTAAGTGATGTGTCCTTTCATAGTTTCTTCTCACTCTGGATTCGTAGTTAAAGTGCTTGTAGTGAAAATGATCTTTCTTTTAAGTTGCAGTTATTCTTGTGCTTAAAGGGTGCAGCTTAATAAAACACAGCTTCTCTTTGAAATGTCTCTTGTCAAAACTAAACATCGGGAAATTTTCAAACAAACGTCAGATGAACTCACTGTAATTGGCACCAGTGTGTTGAACATAAAATGCATTACTCTTGTAGGATTTGTTTCACTTTAACCCAGGATCTCTAAATGAATGTATTCTGCACACTGAAAATGTTTGGTGGTGAGAAAAGTGATGAATGGACGTGACTGGTGGCAATAATTAAAATGTGTGAGTAAGTGTGCACTCATTGTGCTGCTGTGTAAACTTTGTTCAGGCTGGGTAGACTCCATTTGCATATATTTGAGCACAGATGAGTTTTGCCATGTATTATTGCTGGTTTAATAATTCATATATTTAAGCAGCTGTTAGTGCCTCTGGGTCTGTGGACCAGGGAAGAAGTGATCCACAGTGGGAGAGCTCAGGTCCATCTGCACTGCTCAGACAGCTGCACCTTTAAGGGGGTATGGAAATTGTGGTAGAGGAGTAGGATGTGGCAAGGAAAGGGCTAAAAGAATCATAAAAAAATCACTATGTGAAGAAAAGCAAAATAAATCAGACACATAGAGAAAAGAAAACATAGCACCCTGGAGGCAGGGACATAAGAACTGAAATTAAATTAAATTGCTATAAAGTATTACACCTGGAATACCCCTACTGACTAGGCCAAAAAATAGAAATGAGGCTTCAAGGAAGACCAGTGTTGGTATGGAAAAGGAGAAACAGAGAGAAAACCCATTGTCCTGCAAAGGAAAGCCATGGATGAACACCTTCAAAAGGTGGTGTAACTCAAGGGTGAGACCATCTGTCCCTTCAGAATTCAGATTTGGGGCTTTTTCTTTTTTTCTTTTATGTCTGAGAGGGGATGGAGGGAAATACCTGGAAGCAATGTAATAAATACAGTGAGGTGTGAGTGAAAATTTCCTCTGTTGAGTAAAGGATTGGGGTTTGGGGGGTTTTTTGGTGTTTGTTTGTTTGTGGTTTTGGAAAGATGCAATCCTGGTTGCTGTGTATTTGGGGGCTTTAGTCCAGCTGATGTTGGGAAGGCAGAGCAGAAACTCCCATTCTGCTCCCTGTGCTTGTGCATTTTTGTTGCTGAGCTGTTGCTGTGCTGTGCCTGGGGTGTGGAAAGGCCCTTCAGGAGACCTGGGCTCTCTGTAAGAGCCAGCCAGGCTAAAGCTCCATGAATTTCACTCCTGTGCAGCTCATCCCCTGCTTCTCTCAGAATAATACAGATTATGTGCACTCCCATTAAAAATCCTCTTCTTGACGGTGCTGTTTAGAAATGTCAGCTGCTGGCACTGATGTTTGAAGGCTTTGGTTGGGAAAACTGTCTTTCCAGAGCTCTTTTCTTGCTGGAAGACAATATCAGAGCTGCCATCCCAACCTCCTGCTAATTTGCTTCTAGTCAGCCAAATGGATGAGTTTGGCTGCATTCTTTTTCCTTGTAACTGGCACCTTAAATCTGCCTCTACTTTTCTCCCCATAAAAATGCCTCCTTGACTAGGTGTGTGTACAGTTTCCTAAATAATCTGATCCCTAAAAAGCAATAAAATCTGTTGCTTGTAGAGTTCCTGGATGTTTAGTTTAAAAACTGTGAGCAACAAGGATCTGATGTTAAAAGCTCCTGGAAGTTCTGTTTAAAAAAAACCTAAAAATAGTGACACAGCATTTCTACTCCTGGGATGAATTCTGGGTGGCATTTGCTGAAGTTGGTCAAAAATCAGTGTATGCAGCTCAAAGACAGACCTGTCCTTCCCTGTACATCTCCCAGGAACGGGGCAGAAATGTTTCCACAATCTCATCACTCCAATGATGTGATGGAGCAGGCAGGATTACAGGGATATTAGGAAGGGCAATCAGTGTAATGCTGATGCTATAAGAGAAGCCAAGCACTTGGGGTGTATTTCAACCCAGAATTTGACTTTTTTGAATTTGAGAGGTTTCTCAGACTGCCTGGAAATCACTAACTTGTGACATGGAAAGCTCAAAACAAGAGTAATTTTGATTTTTTTTTTTTTTTGAAAATGAGGTTGGTTGTCCCCTCTTTACATCCTGGACGATTTAGAGGGCTGGGNTAAAAAAAAGAGTTATTTTTATTTTTTTTTTTTTTTGAAAATGAGGTTGGTTGTCCCCTCTTTACATCCTGGACGATTTAGAGGGCTGGGGAGAGGCAGATAGAGAGCAGAATAATTAGTTTGCCGTGCATAAAGCGTTCACACGCCGAAAGGAGGCAAACGAGCGCCCGGGGGAGGATGTGGGACTCACCTGAATTAGCCTGAGTGTCCACCGTGAGTGGCAGAGCCGACCCCGGGCTGGCACAGCGACCCCAAACACCCGTGGGCACGGAGGGCTCGGGCAGCTCCCGAAAATGCCCCGCTAAACGAGGAGCAGGCAGGCAAGCAGGATTTTCACGGCGCTGCTGGGTCTCCTTTCACACGGACAGGCACTTAGGGCTTTGCTGCCGTTCTCTCTGGCTCCCCTGGGAGACTGGAATCGTTTTTCGAGGGGTAGTTTAGCTGAGCTCTGAGGAGGTTTGTCTGTGCCTGTGTTTTATGGCACAGCAGAAGCCGCTGGTCTCCCTGAGCCTGTCGTTGCTTGCATGGTGAACTGCACGATACCTCTGTTTCCCCAGCAACTCCATCCATTCATTTAAATCTTTCTTATAAAGTAACTTTTGCTGTCTACCTTAGGATAGAGAATTGTAAGGGAATTACAAAATCAATATACAAAACAAACACAAACTACATTTAGAGAGACCACTGCCAAAACAATGTGTTTGTGTTCCTTATCTAAGAAAGATTTATTTTTGGCATTGTTCTGGCATTGTTCACTTTTTTTTTCCTCCTACAACTATTTCTTTATCCATCATATCAAACACAGGAAAGGTTGCTGAAGGTACTGAGGTGTGAGTTTATGCATGTATGTGATGGATCTTTGGTTTTTTCTTCATCCAGCTATGTCTTAAATGTAGATCCCAGTTGTTGTAGTATATAAACTGCATTTATATGTATATTTTGGAAGCACAGAGAATGTTTTGAAGAAGGAAATTCTATATGGATGGACACAGTGCTGGGTGGAAAAGCAGTCCCCATCCAGCCAGGATGATTTATCTACTCAATCATCACATCAGAATTAGGAACATCCAAATCTATTGTGTTAGTGATTAACCAGAGGATAAATATTCCCATTCAGTGGTGTTTGGTGGATGCACAGCTAAGTGCCCTGCCTTTGGCTCTGGTTTAGAAAACATTGGCATGGAGATGAGAGGAGTTTCCCCCACAGAGCTGAGCTCCCACTGCCTGCCCAGTTTGATTCCTTAGCACTCTAAATAAAATCCCCAGGACGCTGGCAGAGTCTTGAAATTTCTTTGGAACTCAGGAAAACATGAAAAATAACGGGCACTAGCTTTGAATCTATTGGAACAAACCCTTAAAAATCAAATCCTTTTGCTTTCCAGAGCTGTGACAAAGCCTCTTGGTTTGCAAGAGCTTTTCCAGTCCGTACCTTCATGGTGGCTCCAGCAGAACCAGGCTTTGAAGATGTGTCAGATGCCTCCTCATGCTGGGCACATCCCAGGCTTTGTGCTGTCCATGTTTTCCTCCAAAAAACTGGAGAGCAGTGGTCAGGGCAATCTGCCCCATGGCAAATGGAATTTTAAAACATTTCCAATGTCAGCCACCTCTGCTCTGCATTGGCACTTCCAAGGAATGCAGTGAGGGGTGGGCTGAGCTGCCCTCCCTGGCAGGGGGAGCTGGGTTCTGTTGTCTCTGCACCCTCTGTCTGCTTTTAGAGGATGAAAATTAAACTTGCAGGAGGATATCAGTCCTGAGAAAGTTGTGCACAAGCCTGTTGCCTGTGGTCTGCACAGGGGCCAATTTCACCCTGCCTTTCTTCATAGCCCAAGGCTGTCAGCTCCTTGCTTTCTCTGAGCCATGAGGATTCAAAGGAAAAACAAGATAAAGAAAACTGCTTTGATTTTTATATTTTTGCTACCAACACCAAACAGCATATAATTAGCCTTTCTTTTACATATTAAAGCTAGCCTGATGATGCAATATCCATTATAACTCTAAAAGCTTAATCTTAAACAGAGCAAAAAAACCCCAGAGGAGGATCATATGCCTGAAAATTAGCATAGGGTTTTTTCCTCTTTAGAGGAATGCCTGAGTGCATGGATGCAGAGAGGATGTGACTCACACAGAATGAGAACAAGTTGTTCCTCAGCCTCTTGATATAGTGCCTGGGATATCAAATCAAGCCCAAGCCCTGATTTGAAACTCCCTTAGAGGACCAATTATTAATTGGATGTGAACTACTTTTAATGAAGGAAGGCCACCTCTTTTGGTGTTGTGTTTATGTGGAAAAACGAAGAAGTAGTTTTAAAGGAGCAGTAAAAATCCAGGGCATGCAGCCACAGTCCAGCAGGGATTGTGAATCCTGCAGGATTCACAGCTGAGCTGTGCCATGTGGGGACACAGGATACCTGTGGCATCTCACACAGGGCTCAGCACAGCAGTCCTGTGATGCTGCTGATGGGGTTTTGTACAGACAACTTCCCCCTCAGGACAGGAGTATTTTGCCATGTTCATGCCCAGGAAAGGCCAGATCCACCTGGTGATTCCTCTGTTCAGTGCATGTGAGGAATGAATCACTGACTGGCCCTCAATTCCCCTTTGATCAGACCCAATTTTGTCCCACACTGGCTCTGCTGTCCATTTCCCCTCTGCATGAGCTCGTTAACCTCCCTCATTAGCACAGTGTGGAGGTCTTGGCACCATCCCACTGGGGAATGGGGTCATGCATTTGTGACTCACTCCTGTGCAGCTGCTCCATTTAGTGGCTTTAACTCCACCTTGCTTTGGGTTAGTTTTGCTTCAGTGCCAAGGTAGAAGTTTTTAGAGATTCCTCTAAAACTGTGTTACCCTGCAGGCAGAGCACCAACCACCACCAGCTGGAATCAGCAGAGAAAGTTTGTCAAATAACCCTTGGATAATTGTTACTCTTTCTCAGAAAGCAGATTTTGCTGTTGTTTTTTCTTCTCCCCTCTTATTAATCAGCAGAATAATGGCTTATAAAAACTAACATTTAGAGCATCTCAGCTGGGCATAACAAGAACCAATTTGAATTAGAGCACTGCTTGGAAAGAAGAAAAAAGCCCCACAACTTGGTCTTTGCCTTGTACTTTTTACTTTTTCTTTTCAGAAATGATAAACAAGCTACCTGGCTATTTAAATATCTTTCCTTCTAATAACTGAGTCACTACCACAGCCTCATTATTTAACATTGATGGGAGAATTTTGCTGGGCAAACTCTCAGGGCTCTTTTTACCTCTTGTTGCTCTATCTAAAAACCCTCACACCAGTTGATTTTCTGTCTTTGTTTTTATGATTTAGCAACTTTAATATTCTGCCCTAAGCTTTCTGTGCCCTGGATGTTCTCACAGAGCTGTTATAGAGTAGCTAAGCAAGGCTACATTAATAATCTGCTTCTCAGTAGATTTCCTGCAAGCAAAAAGCTCTAAAACAATTATTTTTCAGCTAAAGGTCTTGGAAACTTCATTTGATTATCCAACAAGAAAAGACCTGCTCTCAGGGTTGACTGCATCCACCTTGCTCTCCTTATTCTCACAAATTCACAGCTGCAGCTGAACACTTTTCAGTGTGTATTACACAGCAGAGTTAATACCTGGGGTGTGGATTTCTTCTCACCTGCTCCTCCTTGCAAAGGGAAGTGTGAGCTGCAGTGCTCCTAGGTGGATTTTTTGGTTGACCTTCACAACAGGAACATTTCTCTGAGTTTGTTCCACTCAAGTGAATGGTTTTGAAAAGGAGATTTTGAAGGGTCTGTAATTCCTGTGTCAAACTGAAGAAGCTCAGAATCCCTCAGTGTGTGCCTGATACTCCTTAGGACAAGTTTTGGGTTTTTGTTCCAAACAATGAAGTCCTCAAACCCAGGTTGTAACCTCCAAACACTTTGGGCTCAGGCACATTGCAGGGGTGGTGGAGCTGGGATGTGTCAGGAGGGAGCAGTGCTGGGCTGTTGCTGCTGCTGGGTGGGTTCTCCAGGGCAGCACAGCTGGGCCAGGGAACCACTCTGCTCTTTATTCTGATTTTTTTGAGAAAACACTCACAGGGCCATACTGATACAGGTGCTCACCTTCGAGTCTGATGGGGCTGGTGGGCACTGGGAGCTGCAGCTTCACACCCTGAGGCAGGTGGTCAGCTGGGATCCAAGGAGGAGTTTGAGTCTTTTGGCAATATTGGTGTCAGCAAACAGAGAATTAACCTGATGTACTTACAATGGAAGCTAAAGGGTTTATTGCAGCTTTCTGCCCAGGCTGGGTGTTCTCTGAACAGATCCTGCTGCCCAGGACCTTTGCAGCACTGACAGGGTTGGAACTAAAATCATCTGCACCACTGAGGGGTGGGGAGCAGCCCTTGTGTGTGCAGGCACTTGTGGCCTTGGCTTTCTCGAGTCTGTAACACCATGGAGCTCTTTTCCAGACAGCAGGAACCCTGAATCCCATTTCATTTTGGTCACAAAGGAAACTGGTCCAACCAGTTTAATTATTTCCTCACTGAGAGCCAAATAGACCTCGTATTAATTGGGACAGTGCTTCAAATTTTCCTTTTTTACTATATGCTCTATCATTCTTTCGTGCCAGTTATTCTTTGTTTGGTCTGCCTCACTGCAGGAATTTATTAAGAATCCTTATATCCCAGATTTAGGCATGCTTAGGCATGATGATTTTTCATTTATTGTTATATAATGAACATTGCAGAGCAAGCAGGAGGCTAACCATTTAACACCAAGTGTCTTATTAATCAGCTTTTGTTTATTTAATTTAATAAGCAGCTTCTGATAGCTGTGAGAGTCTGCTTGTATATTTAATTAGATCAGCCCTTACTGCTCGGGTCTGTGGAACATCTGACTTCAGCTTTCCTGATACTTTGCTACCATATAATGGCCTTTGGATCTCAACAAGTTTATTTCTTCTTTTTTCTTTATCACTTGGAAATGCAAGAAATATTTTCTCATTAAAATAATTTCTGCTGATTCTTGATTTTGGGGGTATGTGTGAGGATACAAAAGCCAGGGAACCACTTGGCTTCTGGCATTGAATACAGAGAAGAGCTGGAAATTCCTGTTGGGAAGGAAGGGAACCTGCTTGTCATTCTCCTCTCCTTTTGAATAAGTCCCAAACTCCTTCCAAAGCACAACTGTGTGAGGTGAGGGCCAGAATGCCCCTCTGAGACCACTCTCTCACAGTCCTCTGATGATATCTGCTGTGGGTTTTCTCATACAGTTGTTTTTAGAGCCATTTGAAACACTTCCCAACGTGCACAGTCCTGCATTGCTTACCTGGCCCTGCAAACCTGATCTCCTTAGGGATCTGGGGTCCAGCAGATGCTTGTCACTGTGCTCCTCAAAATTCCCCAGGACAGAAATCAGACCTGCAGGGGAACAGGGCTCTGGGAAGCCTTTCTTCCCTTTCATTTGCATTTCATGTAATCATTACTTATTTATTAAGTAATTAATCTGGTTTTATTTTTCGGAACTAGAAGAATGCCATATGGTTTTGTGTGTTCCATTAGTTCAATCATGTCACATTAACAGGATGGCTTTGCATGTGCAGCCTGGAGTTCCAAGAGGCTTTGGGCAGTTTTTTCATGGATCCAGTAGCTGAAGCTGAACCTGACTGTATTTAGTGAAAACTCAAGAATTCTTAATAGCCAGTGCAACAGGATTCAGGAAGATCTTGATAAATTGAGGACAAAGTATTGCTGAAATAAATTCACATACATGTGAGTTCCATGATATTCTTTTTCAAGCAAAAAGAATATAAATAAAAAAATCTTTTGTTACTCACAATAATGATATTTTTTCAGTTTTGCAGCACTACATTGACATGGAGACCATATATTAAATTGACTATATATATATGTATGTGCCTAATTTTATTCTCAGTGCTGTGGGCTACAACACTTTGTTATGAAAGAATATTCAGGATTAAGTCTCTTAACTTCACAACTCTTCACATAAATTATTTAAACACTGCTGGGGCTGGGAGGAGAGTTTCAGAAAACCAGATAATTGTAATTGTCTTGGTGAAATATATATTGACAGCATTAATGTTTAACTATTTGATAAACCCTTTGGGGGGAAAAAATAAATTACTGTTTGCTGTAATTGGCAGATCCTAAAGCACTCTGAGGAGCACAGGATGGACAGGAGCAGAGTGGCCCCTTGGCTGTGGCCCCCAGCACTGCAGCCCCCTACAAGTAACCCCTGTTACACCCTTCTGACACCTAAAGAAGAAGATAAGTGAAGGGCAATTATTCAGTGCTGAAAAGCTCAAGAAAACCCAGCCCAAAACAACAACAACAATAAAACCCTCCAAATCACTTACACAATTTGTTACATTGGGTATTAAAACCACCTAACACCCAAAATTCCGTGTCTGGCAGAAAGCCGGGGCAAGGTTCAATTTGTTTTTCAAAAACACGGGTTTGTAAGTAATTAACAAAGCAAGTTTTGCAACTCAATTTAAGAGGAAAAAGAGGGAGAGTTTTGAAGCACATAATCCAGTTTCTCTCTCAGTTTATTACCATGCTTTCACTGGATTTTAGGGGCTGTTGAGTAGTTCAGTTGTAGTCATTAGGATCCTAATTCTCTTAGGTACTTATTAAGCACTAAACTGCTTGCTTGTGCCAGTTTTTGTTATAAATTGTCCTGGAATGAAAAGAGGGAGAGTACAGATTGGCCTCTGAGTTATTTTTCCTATTGCATTATCTGGAAGAGCAGTAAAATCAGCATTTTACCATATTCTCCTCTCATCAGCATGTGAGACACTTTTCCCAGTGATGGAGGTGCCTCATCTGAATGGGAAAACTGAAGTTTCCATTGCCCTGGTTTTTTTACCCTTCCAGGAGCAGGAATATTTGATTGTTGGTACCCAGCTCCCTCTGTTTCCAGATACCCAAAGGAAAAGTCCATGTGCTGGGGAGCAATGGAATGTTCCTTTATCCAGCAACAGTGGGAATTGGAAACCAAAGGGTTTCCAAAATTTTTCCAAACCAGGATCTGAAACAAAGACCTTGAGTGCTGTTGGAGCCTCAGCTCCTCACTGTGAGTGCAAGGGGCTGTGTGGGAGCAGCCATGGAAAGTTATTTTCATGCACCCATCAGCTGCAGGAATGGGCCAGCTCTCATCTCTTTTGTTCCTGGAGCCTGTGTGGACATCTAAAACCCATTTCTGCTGCCAATAATGTCACAAGGTCCATGGGTTAATCATCTCTGAAGCATTACAGCTCCTTGGGGAGGCACAAGCCCAAAACCAAATGCTGCTGTGTGCATTAGGCACAGCAAGTGCCATATTTTTGGCACAGAAAACACCAAACTGGGAAGCTATCCCACCACAGAGCCTTGGGAACCTTGGCTTTTCCCAAAAAAACCCCAAATTATCTGCAAATTAACCCGAGATGGCTCTGTGTTCTAATGGAAGAGCTGTGAGCAGGAGTGTCAACAGTGCTCTTTGACAGAAAAGAGGTCCTGGATAAAAGATGTCAAAAATAGTCCCCGGGGAGGGGAGGAAATCAAAAGCTCAGGTTGGATGAGGAATCAGCTTTGTACAGCAAAAGGTGGCACCAAGCTCCCTGCATGGGATAACAGGCAGGAAATGATCCTGAAAAGACCTAGGACTTGTTATCCTTTGGTGACCTGAAGTGGGGTTGGCTTGAAGGAGCTCTGAAAGGGCAGGGGAGGCAGAGGAAAGAGACTCCTTTTAAGTGAGAAATGAGTCATTTGAGGAAGGAGTTGCTTGCTTTTTTTTTTCTTATTTAATTGCTTTTCTCTCTCTATTAGTTAGATACCAGCTCTGAAAAATGTGTTCTTTGGGCTTCTGGGAATTTGTCAGCAGTATTTCAAGTTTGTTTGCGTATTGTTTTTATAGACTTATCAGCAGATAATCATGGGAGAGGGACAATCAGAAAATCTCTAATTGTGTGTAAATCATCAGTTCATTTTCTGGGTATTTCACAACCTTATTTCCACAACACTAAACGCATGTAGGTGCTCTATTTTCATTGGTTTTATTTATTGGAAAGCTGTGTTATCAATAGAAAAGGGCTTTTCTAAATGCAGCCTTGCTGGAATTGTAATGTCATGTCTCTGGCACTCTCAGTTATGCCAGTGAGAGTATTTGCTGCTGCCATTTCCAAAAACTGTCCTAGACTACTGTTTCCTGCCTTATTCCTGCCCTGGGCTTTTTCCCCAGATCTGAATGGAATTCCTGTGAGTTCCCTGCCCTCTGCACCTGAGGAGCCCATCCCTGCTGCTGAACAGCCCCAAAGCAACACCCCCAAACTGCCTCCTGTCCTCTGGTGGTACCCCCAAAGTCACACCTCAGAGCACACCGAGGGCTGAGCCAGCCTTCCTCTTCCCATCCTTTGTCTCTTTATTTATCTTACTCTTTAAAAACACTTCATTTCTCACATCTTGCTGTTGTTTCTCCCTTTTTCACACCCTTCCCACCCTCTCAAAGGCAAACCCTCCTGTTTCTCCCACCCTGCCTGTCCCTGTGTCCCAGGGGTTTCTGTCCCAGGGATAATCACTTTCCCCATCTCCTTTTTCCTGGCACTCCAGTTTCTTTCCAGGGTGGTGGCTGGCAAACAGGTTTACACCAATTTACCCAAACTTGATAAAATGAATGTGCAGCTATTTTTGTTCCTAGCAGCTTATTTCAGTTTACATCAAAACTGCTCTTACATTCTGCCATGGTGAAGCAGCACAGAAAAGAACTTTTTTTTTTAAATCATGTTGAAGAAGCCACCCAAGGTGTTTTGCTGACTGATGCCTGCTGGGTTTTGGATAAGGAGTTGTGGAAGTTTGTGGACAGGCTCTGAGGGCTGTGTTTCAACCCACAGCCTCTCCATTTTCCACTGCTTCTGCCCCCAGGTTGTTTTGAGGTGAAAGAGGCACTTCCCTTCCACCCCAGCCATCTGCTCTGGTACCACACACCTCTGCTCTTCTGCCTCTAAATGGAGTTTGCACCATTTGGACCTTCCCCCTCTGAGTGGACAGAATTTATAAACAATGGATTTTCAGCTTGGTTTTCTCACAATTCCCCTCTTTTAGGAAGAGAGTGGAATCAGCAGAGCAGTCCCTTTGTGGATGTTAATTGGGTCACCCTTCTCAGCACCTCTCCTGACCCATCTTTTCCACCTCAATTTGTGTGCCTGAGCTGGGCTGGCTTCCTCAATATCTGTGCAAACATTACAACATTTTATGAAAATAGCAGTGAATAATGCTGTTAGTTCCTCCTCACTGGGGTTTCATTGCCTGTATTTTAAGCTTAGCTCATTAAGGCTGTAGTTATATTTTTTTTAGCTCTTATCATTTAGTTTTCAGCTTAGATACCATCTATTGGTTTAGTTTTTTTATAAAGCTTTGGTGTCCTACTGCTCTAATAGAGTTTCTGGAAGCTGCTGAGGGCTTGACTGTGTCAAGAACCAGGTCCTTATTTTTTTTATCAATCTGATTTTCCTGATATTTGTCACAGTCAATGGAATTCAATGCCTTTATTTATAATGATAAAACATACATTTGTACCCCCACCCCAGCTTTGGCTGTTTTGTAGCTCGAGAAGGTGATGGTTGTTTCTCACATCCCTCAGTGTGATGTAGAGGACAACCATTGCTTTGTCTTTAATTCTGGTTGTGAGGGGAATATAAAGACACCTTTAGGACATTTTGGAGAGGGATGGACCACCCCATCCTGCTTGCAAAATCTCATGAATGGGCTCAGTGCCTCCTTCAGCACTAAACATTCACTGCTTCACTGATCTGGTCTGCTGATCTCATTGCATGGAGAGGTTTAAAACAGGTATTGTTGCCTTCAGCTTAATTAATTAAATTTTCTAATTGTGTTCTCTTTTTACTGCTGCAGGAGGTGATAACTGGTGACTTAATTGGGATAATTCAAGGAAAAAAAAATCATCTTGCTCTTATTACTGGGTTGTGGAGTTTGTTTGTTTTTTCAAGGTTTCCCTCAATATAATACCTGAAACACTAAATTGCTTAAGACTGTGGGCAAGTTTCTGTCAAATACAGCACAGAAAGATGCTGGGAATCCTGGGTTTTGTGGGTCAGGCCTGGCTTCCAAAGAGCCCTGCAGCTGATGCTGGACTTGCTGGGAAACCATATACTCACACTCCTTTTAGCATTAAACTGCAGTGTGAGGACCACAGGTCTGGTAAGCCTGATCCCAATTTGTAATTACTTTATTTTTCCTCTGAAATGGATGTTGGACAAGAGAAATAGGCCCATCAGGTGTGTTGTGATCACAGGGAGTGCACCACAAACCAAACTGTGTAGTTTGCTTAGCAGATGAAAATACAACAGAAGGATCCATTTGAAGATCACCACGTCTCCAAGTATGGTCCTCATTTTCCAGAGATGTTTCATGAATGGTAATTGCTGTTTTGGGAATGGGCCATTGAGAGTTTGTGGATATTTGGCAGTGACTGAAGCCAAGGGCTTCAGGGCTTTTCTCCCTGGGTAAGTTAACGGGTGTAATTACACCTGTGCAATTACCCACCTCTAATTGTACCCACACAAAGACCCTGTGTTTCCCAGAATGAGGGCTCCTTCATTTTGTTTCTCGTGCTCCTGTGGTGACAGGTTTTGGGTGGAAGGCAGCAACTTTGGCAGGGATGGTGTCTCTTACCAGAGTGGTGGAGCCCAGGCTGTGCCAGGGGTTTTCCATCCCCTGCTGTCCCTGTGGCCCCACGGGTTTGTGTCCCAGCATCACAGTTAAACAATGAGGGCTGTGCTGCACAGCCCAGAGGGGTTATTCTGTCCCTGGTCTGTGCCCCAGCCAGCTCTGCCATCCCTCTGCTCTGCAGGGTGACAGAAAGGAGCAGTCTAGCAGGGAGGTGTCTTTTTTTGGTGGCACAGCTCTGAGAGGAGCACCGTGTGCTTTCAGCATCCAGGGCAGCACCCAACACCGGGTGTTCCTGTCTGAGGAATGCCAGAGGCACAGCCCCGGGGAGCAATGCCTGCAGGAGAGCCCTGCCAGCCCTCAGAGGCACCAGGAGAACCCTCCCAGCCTCCCAGCTTTGCTTTGAGGCTGGATGAGGTCAACAGTGGAGGAGGCAATGCAGGTTAGAGGGGAATTAATTTGCTGGAGCTTCTGTGCAAGGTGCAGTTTGAAGCATTAGGAGTCCTTGTGTAACCACTGCTGTTTGAAGAGGCAAATCTCTAATTTTGGAGCTATGTGTGTTCAGGACAAAGAAATGTTGGTTCTTTCTGCAAGTCAGCATCAATGGCCAGCTGGAACCTGAATAAAAATGTTTCTCTTCGAATTTGCAATTATTTTTGATTAAATAAAGAAGAGGGACGTCATTTTGTTTTAAGTACACCTTCTGCAATATTTCTGATACTATGGGAAAGAGCACACTGTGCACTTACAAATTACTGCTCATAATTAACTTCTTTGATCCTAAAAGTGAAAACAGCCCACCTGTGCTACAAGGTGGCTTGCAGAGTCTTTAGAAAAAAGGCTTTTGCTGAAAAAGCCTATTCTCTCTGCTGTGTTATGCAAACAAATGATTTTTTATTTTTTTTTTCATTTAGAAGGAGTGAGGTATGAGTTCTTTTTCTTTTCCTGGCTTGCTAAAAATATGTGATAACAAGTTGACTTCTGTGGGAGTTCTGCATGGGTAAAATCTGAAGGATCAGTCCCCATATTGTATGTGATTTTGCCCTAGTAATTATTCTTCACTTGAACAGCTTCTCCATGGCAACTGCTTCAAGAAAGTCTTGTATCTTCACCTATTTTTAAAAAAGGACTTATTAAGATGTATGTTTTAAATTTTTTCCCCCTAAAAAGAGAAACAGAAAAAGAATCAGACACAAGCAGAAACATATGGAGTTTGGCCCAAAAAGCCCTTTCTTCCATGCACATCCCCACCTTTTCTCTGTCCTAGGGGTAAAAAAAAGAAAAAAAATACCTTATAGCAATTAAAATTAAATTCACTACCTTGCCTTTCCCCATCCCCTTCCTGAGCCTCTGAGACACCATGATGCTGACTTGATCAATCATCCCACATCCACCCTGGCAGTTTCTTAACACAAACTTTCTTCTTCCCTCTATTTTTCAGCCACACTCTGCTTTCAGTCTGGCAGTTAATTGTGCCCCTGCTCCCATCCCACAGTTGCATTCTTGTCAGAAGGCTCAGCTGAAGGTCAGGACCTGTTGGTTTGCAGCCTCTTGCTATAAAGCAAAGGGAGCAAAGCATTCTGTGGCTGGGTATTCTCTTTCACACTGGACTCAGCTGGGTCATTGGTGGTGCCTCCCTGTGCAGTTCTGCTCCTAAAACAGGATATTCTCTAATGTTTTGCCAGAGACTAGAAAACACATCTGTTTTCAGCACTGCAATAGTCAAGAAAAGGCATCCATTTACTTTAAACTTACTTTCTGTTTTCATTTTTGTATGGCAATGATGCTTTCTAATAAAACTCCAAGAGCAAGGGAGTATCTCTTTCTAGTTTTCTACTTTTGGAGGTCACTGTCTTCTGAAACAACACATCCATTGGAAAGGTTTTTTCCTTGATTTGTTTCCAAATGTGGAGTTATTGTTGTATGCTGGATGCTTTATTTTGTGTTCAGCTCCTTGTGCTGTGACAGATTTTAAAAGCTAATAGGGTAAAATGGGGTCACTCTCCTTTGTGCTGAACTCATGGATATGGAAATTTACCTGGCCTGGTGACATGATTTTTGTCACACTCCTGACTGACAGTCTTGCTGGCAGGTTTTCACCCATGGCTTTCTTAAAACTGATACATAAATAAATATAAATATATATATA